>QEPC01008436.1:2763525-2779996 GCA_003113815.1 Sphenodon punctatus | reverse complement strand
ATCTCTCATTATGCTGGACAATATACTTGGCAGCCTCCACATGGAACCCATGCACCCTCATCTGTGGGCAGTGTCCTCAATCAAAGAAAATCTTAACACTAATTGGATTAAAGTAATCACATAATATCTCCATGCACCAGGGAGATATTATCCTTACCATACAAACTGTAACCCACAAAGGAAGTCATTTTGGGGCATGTGCCATAGAGGCACAGCAAATTTTCAATTTGGAAGAACAATGTGCAACTTAGAAGGCTGCTATGTACTATTACTGCCCAAGTCATATCACCAGTGATATTACAATAACAAAACATATTCCTGTATGATTTCCCCCATAAGCAACCAATGACCCACAAGTATACACTTTAGGAAATAAATGTTTTTATGTAACAGCACCCCCTGGAACTCCCATATGTTATAATGAATTATTTATGCACACTACCCCGGATACTGGATTCATGTTCATGTGTAATGTAACTAAAAAGTATAAGTCTTGGATGTTGGGCCAAAGAGCAATCTATGACCTCCAACCTTAAGTAGATACAGTAAGTTTGTGATGGGCTTTAATTTATTCATTTGTTTTGTGGTATTGCTGTGTTTTGGGGCTTGTTCTTGCACCTCATCCTTGTTTTAGTTTTATAAGTTGCGAAATGCAGTACATGATTTTTCAAGTATTGCTCTGACCCCTGCCAGCCACCCTTTCTTGTTCCCAGAAAGGAACTGCATTGTGCAGTTGGTAAAAACGCGTCAGATGGGCTTGATCATGCTCATATTGATGTTAAGACAGGTACAGCTGCCAGAAAAGTTTTGGTATGGCACACTATCCCTTTCCCTCATCCAATGTCCCAATGTTGTTTTAATCAATAGACTGTGTTTTAACCATTGGCATAGTTGTTTGTTATAGTATTAATGATCTTAGGCAGAATAATTTATAACACAATGGTTTTAGTTTAAACAGTTATAACAGCTTTGCAAGTGGGGTAGCGCCCCCTGCTGCTCAAGGTCCATGCCAAAAATGGTGTTCACCTCATCCTGTACTTTCAGTGCACGGTCAGTACTGAATGATGTGACCCAATCACACCACCATGAAACACTCTTTTGGTAAAGAAGTGATGGTAAAGATCACTTCCAACGAGGGTTAAGTGCTGGTAACTTCTGAACCTGCCCACACACTCATGAACCAAAGATGTATCAAACATTCTCTGTTACAATACCAATTTTATGTCATGATTTCCATTTCTTACCATTATTCAAATAATCATGTTGTATTTTCTATTGAACCACCTCATGTAATCTACACACCAATTTTTCTAGACTTGGCAGTTGTTTTTGTAATTTTTTTATGATACGGTTTTAACCATATCACAGCGGGGAATGTGGCGATAGAATATAGTTTTATTGATATCTTATGTTCTCCTGGCCTGGACAAAGGAAACCAGACCTAACTTCGATCAAGCAAAGGCAAAGAGCAGAGAGAGGGTCCAGAACAGACAACAGGCCTGAGATTGTGATGGAATTCAAGCTGAGATGACTCAACGTGTGGATAAAGCCCCATCAGCATACTGACAAAAGGCATAGCCAGACACTTAACATATGCTTCCTGCTTAAACCACATTGGAGTGGTGTTTTATGACGATATCGATCCCAATATTAGTTACATGCTCTGTTCCAGGCCCAATTCTATGTGCTGGTTCTGGCCTATAAAGCCCCATACAGCTTGGACCCCATATATCTGCAGGATCACCTCACTCCCTGTGCTCTGGATTGGCCCCTGCGGTTGACCAGGAGCACCCTTCTCGAAGTCCCCTGGGTATCCTGGAGGGGTTGACTATGGAGAGGATGTTCTCGGTGGCTGCATCAAGCCTGTTGAACTCCTGGCAGAGGCCTACGTGGCCCCAGACCTTGTCTCATTTCAGCATCAATGCAAGACCTGACTGTGCCACCAGGTCTTTGGCAAATGAGATGGGTGAGGGTGGGTTTTTTATTTTTATGGGGAGTGGTAAAGGTGAGGTGTTTATTTCTCCTCTCCTCTTTTCCTGTGGGGGATGTTTTCTCTCTTTTTTGCTCCTCTTCTCCCCCCTTTTGATGCTTTTTGTTGATGTTGATGTTGATCGTTTATTTTTTATAAGTGTGTTTTTATATTTTTATATATTGTAAGCTGCCCCGAGCTACCTTTGGCAGGAAGGATGGGATATAAAATGTTTTAATAACATAAAATAAAATAACGTCGTGTGTTCAAGGTATTTAAAATCCAAGTGGATTGTGGAAAATTAACAAGAGGATCTTGTGAAACTGGGTGACTGGGCATCCTAATGGCAAATGAAATTTAATATGCAAAGTGATTCACATAGGGGGAAATAACCCAAACTATATGTATACAATGCTGGGTTCTATATTAGGAGTTACCACCAAGGAAACAGATCATGGAGTCATTGTGGAAAATACATTGAAATCCTCAGCTCAGTGTGCGGCAGCAGTCAAAAAAGGAAACAATGTTAGAAGTCATTCAGAAAGGAATAGAGAATAAAACTTAAAATATTATAATGTCTCTGTATAAATCTATGCTACAACCGCACCAGGAATATTGTATGCAGTTCTGGTCGCCCCATCTCAAAAAAGACAACGGGGAGCATGCCACTTCCAGCAATGGGGAGCATGTAAATGCTCCCTGCATGGCTTTTCTTTCAACGCGGGACTCAGGAGGGACTTTTCAGCACCTCGTATAAAAGCAGCCCTAGTCTGACCATTTTCTGGAGGCAGTGCAAAACATTTCTTTTTTGAAAAGCATTTGGCAGGCAGGGTTAGAGGTTCAGGGGGGGAGGGTTCAGATCTGAAGGTGGGTTTTTAATGAGGTTTTATGATGTATGTATAACCCTGTCTAATTTGGCAGGGTTGGAGTTTAGAACTGGAGACCTCAGCTCTTATCTGCATGAGCCTCTATCCTCTAAGCCAAAAGACCCAAGTCTCTCAGCTCTGAGAATAGCAGGCTCATGAACCTGTGAGTGGTTAGTCACCACACACACCACTAGAGGGGGCCTCTGCACCAACCCTCTCTGGGGGCTACATATGTTTTTATTCAGAGGAAGCATGACCCCGAGCTTCATAGGTTCACCCAGTTCAAGTCCCACATTGGGCACCAAATGTAACCCTGTCTAATATGGCAGGGTTGGAGTTTAGAACTGGAGAACTCAGATCTTATCTACATGAGCCTCTATCCTCTAAGCAAAAAGACCAAAGTCACTCAGCTCTGAGAATAGCAGACTCATGAACCTGTGAGTGGTTAGTCACCACTCACACCACTAGAGGGGGCCTCTGCACCAACCCTCTCTGGGGGCTACATATGTTTTTATTATGTAAGCTGCCCTGAGCTTTAGGGGAAGGACAGGGTAGAAATTCAAATAAATAAATAAATAAAATTCACCTCTACAATGCCCTTGGCATGAGACATGGGACTCAACTACATCAAGTGTAGATCCACAAAATATCACTACAGATTAATATTAATAGAGATTATTGTACATCCTGTCAAAGACTTATCCACAGACCGTTAATGCCTATTTGTGCTTACAAGGTGATGAAATACATAACTCGGGCAGTGTGGCCTTTCGAAAATAAAGTTATTTAGCTGCAGGAGAATGTTCTTTTACTGAAAAGGAATATTGTACTAAATAGCATGTGAATGAAATCACTACTAAACAGGGCATTCTTCCTTTTCATTGACCCAACTTTTAAATGGTAGGTATTGTAAAGAGTTGCTTTAAATATTTTGCTGCTTTAGTCTGTTCTTAGATAACTGTACTCAGATTGTTAACAATTGGGTAGCCTCATTAATATAGTTAACGAATTGATTTTACTGTTAAGATGCTCAATACTGCTTACAACTAACATAATAAATATTTAATCAGACATTGATACTCAATCTCAGTGTTTCCAAACATCAGTCAATCAAACTTGATCAATGTTGTTCCTTTCCTTGCATGTTATCAGTTTTTTGTTCAGTTTAATTAAAGGCATTTTATCATTTCTTTTTAAATGTCTTGCTACACAGTCTCCTTTTCCTGTCTTAGAAGAATGCTCAGAGCTTGTTCTGCTGCCATGCTTACCAATGTATCGGTCCAAGAGGCCCCTGTAATAATTTCAGCCCAAGTAGCAGTAGGAGGTATGGCCTTCCTAGGGAAAGAAACTGTGATCAACTCCACTCCACTATGCCACAGGGATCAGAGAGCTCTGATAATACCATTACAACTGGTGGTGGTTATTTATTATTTATATAGTGCAGCAACATATGCCTAGCACTTTAACAGTCATGATTAGAGACAGATCTGTGCCCTGAAGGGCTCACTATCTAGGATGGACAAGGGAGATGGGAACATACAGAGAGATACATTCATGAAGATAAAGAGTTGCACATACTTAGCTTTGTTACAAAGGGTGGGGTAGGGTGTGATGGATAAGATTAGCATGAGGACAAACATCAGTAGGCAATCCATGATGGTAAGGAGCTACTAAAACCTTGATGGAGGACACAGCTTTTTAGGAGGGATTTGAAAGTAGGTAGGTAGGGCGCAAAGTTCAAGGGTGTCGTTTGACATTGACTCCCTGGCCAGCTACCGGTCAGTCTCTAACCTTCCCTTTTTAGGGAAGGTTCTTGAGCCGGTGGTGGCTTGTCAGCTTCAAGGGAATCTGGACCACGTCAGTTTTCTTGATTCTTCGCAGTTCGGCTTTCATCCGGGTTTGGTACTGAGGCTGCACTTGTGGCCTTGGTCGATGACCTGTGCCGGGAATTAGATCAGGGCAGATCATCATTGTTAATTCTATTAGATCTGTTGGCAGCATTTGACACTGTTGACCATAGGATGTTGGTGGCTCAGCTGTGAGACCGGGTAGGAGTGTGTGGAATTGTTCTTGAATGGTTCCGCTCTTTCCTGAGAACTCAGCGGGTGGTTCTTGGGGAGCGTTCATCATCTCCATTGAACCTCATGTATGGAGTTCCACAGAGTTCTATTCTATCCCCCCTCCTGTTCAACGTGTACATTCAGCCTTTGGGAGAGGTCGTGAGTGAGTTCGGTGTACGTTAACATCAGTACACCGATGATACACCACTCTACCTCTCTTTTTCTGGAGACTCAGACCCGGCAGTCGTGATGCTTACCTGTGGGTGATTGGATGAGGGCGAGTCGTCTGAGACTGAATCCTGACAAGATGGAGGTGATGTTGGTGGGTAAGGCAGGAAGTGTGGTGACTCCTGTTGTTGATGGGGTCTGCCCTCCTCTAGCTACTCAGGTCCGTAGTCTGGAGGTGCTTCTTGATTCATAGCTCCACCTGGATTCTCAGGTGGCAATGGTGGTGAGGAGCGCCTTTCGCCAGTTACATCTAGTGCATGTTTCAGACTCTGACCTTGCCACCATCATCCATGCTTTTATCCCTTCTAGACTGGACTATTGCAATGCAATCTACCCATGGTGATGACCCGAAGGCTGCAGTCAGTGCAGAATGCAGCAGCTCGCCTCCTAACGGGGACGCGTCGCTGTGAGCACGTTACCCTAGTGTTCCATTCTCTGCACTGGCTGCTTATTGTTTTCCGGGCCTGATTCAAGGTGTTAGTAGTGACCTCTAAAGCCCTAAAGGCCTGGGCCCTGCCTACCTTCAGGACCGCCTCATGCCCCAGGCAGTGGTGTGGCCCTTGTGGTTGGTCATGGACACCCAACTCGAGGTCCCCCGGTTGTGATCTCGGTGGCAGCCCCTAGGCTGTGAAATTTCCTCCCAATGTAGGACCACATAGCCCCTGACCTCCCCTCTTTCTGAAGACAGTGTAAGACCTGGCTGTTCTGCCAGGCCTTTGGTGAGGGAGTCAGGTTGGGATGGGAGGGATGTATGTGTTTATGTGGCTCTGCCTTATGTTTATACTGTTTTATAAGATTTATTATGTTTTATTTACTGTTGTGAGATGCTCCGAGTTGCCTGTGGCAAGAGGTAGCGGATTCAAAATACAAATAACTAAATAAATAATTTAGGGGTGTGCAATTCATTTTTGTTAAGATAACAAAAATTGAAAATTACATTTTCTTTTTTGTTGTATAAACAAAAATGTCAAAGCTACAAAATAAAAATTAAAAAAATTCAAATAAAAATGGCTTTTAAATTTTTCATTGAAGTTAATTTATTTTTATGATGGGAAAATCCCCAAATTGTCTGCAACCAGCTCTTATTGACACTTTGTTGACTTGAGACCATTTCAGTTGAAAAGACCTATAGTGATAATTGTGCTCTACAGAGTAACGTCTGTTTTTTGGTGGTGGTTTTTTTATTTTATTAAATGACTACAGTTTAGAAGAAAATGCATTCTAAATTGCATTGCAAGAAATTTAGAAGAAATGTAGTAACTGTATTTTTAACCACATTTCCTATGGGGTGGGGGGAGAAAGAGTTTACACTGTGTGTTGGTGTGTGCGCACACATATAGCTATATCTATTGATACCAGTTTGGTATAGAGGCTAAAGGCTAAAAGGCAGGTGGGAACTCAAAATTATCTTGTCTCTCTTGCAGCTGAACATCTTCACTAAGTTATGTTGAGTCTTCTCCTCACCACTCCTCTCCCTCCTTAATAAGTCAGGCTTCCTTAGGGTGACTGTCTACAGCATAGAGATACTTGTTTTCAAATACAAGAGAAACCTTCATTTTCGGCCACAGCTACAGACCCATATTTCCATACTTTGCCAAGGAAAAATGTGGAATTATATATATTTTTTCCCTTTCCACAGCATACTGCAGTGCTTTGAAATTCATATGACCTTTCTGTTCTCTCTGTATACAGTAAATGAATAGCCCTTGGTTTTGCAGCTGAGGAAAGCACAACTCTTGAATGAAAAATGTTGCCATTAAGGAGAGAGAACAAAATGCACACATTACAAATGATCTGCAGTAGCGGCAGAATACAAGCTTGTTACCCCAATTATACATGCATGTTTGCTTTGCCATTAATCCAAGAAAATAGCATAGCAACCTGTGAAACTCATTCAAACTCCTTATTCTTTGTAAGGAAACATAGCTCTAAATGGGCTGTGAATTTATAGGCTTTACAGAATGATGTAAAGGGAATTATTTGACGTAATTCCTGAAGTTATAATGCTAGTAATTTAATAGACACATTTATTTGGCTCTTTGCTTTCTACATTCCTACACAGTGGACCCACAATGTCCTTCAGTGATGCCATGAATGGGGACTGGGAGGTTCAGACAAACCTCTCACAAACACCTAATAGATAGGCAGGTGAATGCTCACCTGGTGAGTGTTAACGCAGGCTATCTTCTTGTTTAGTTTTACACTAACGCCGCTTCTAGACGTGCACTGTGAACACACTGCATAAAATCACGCTGCTTGTAAATATCCCGCATGTGGGTTTAGATGTGATATTTCACACATTAAAGCCAGTTGCACATGCTTTGAAAGGCACTAATTAAATACCTTGACATCGAGGTATTTAATTTGCGGCTTTAAAAGAACATGTGACCCTCTTTAACGCGTGAAATGTCACGTCTAAATCCCACACGTGGGATATTTACACGCAGCGTGATTTTATGCATGTGCGCCATGCACATCTAAGAGCAGCCCAAGTTGCAAGGTAACACAGTATGTGAGATTTTACAATGTCTTTACTGCTTACAAGATGCACAAGTTAAGGGAGCTTAACCTACAAGTTTTTTGTGCTTTCTGGAACATGACAACAGTGAGAAACTCAAGACAACCCTGACACGTTTGTTAGTGTCTCACCAGATGTTCACCTGGGATTGCTCCTGGATGTGTTGGTGGTAATCCCAAGCTGTAATCCCCGGACACTCCTCGGCCCAGGCTGTCATTTGCCAGGCCAGGTCAGTGTGGGTTACAGTAGGCTAGAACGCTTGTTATTGCCTTCCATGATCTGGCCTGGATCAGGTCTACCCTAGGCAGTTGCCCAGCATGGAAGAGCCGGGGTGCTAGGTGCAGCATGGGGGCAGGGACAGGTGACCACATGTTCATGTGGCTCTCTGCCCTCCCCAGCAGCCCAAATCATATTTGTTGTGCTGGTGGACCTGGTTGGGACCGCATTGCCGGTGTGTTCCCACACCAGGTTGCATTGTTACAGCAGGGCTCCGCCGTCACATCAGTTAACACCGAAAGTATGGCAGCTTTATACCCCACAGGAATTTAATTTAAAAAGTGAAATATATAGTTTCTCCTTTTCACATTGTATCATTAGAGAGGAGATTTCACACAGGGCGGGATCTGACCTATTATATACGTGAGCTATTAACAACAAAATAGCTTCTGCAGATAAATTTGCAATTCTGTTAATAGTGTCTGTCTCCATACTTACAGCTGAACTTATCTGATTTTGACTTTGCATAGGTATAATTTAAGATTTTATTTTTCCTTCTATTTTAGGTCTCTGCATTAGTGTGTGAAAGATAAACAAAAAAACCTGATTTATAGATGTTATAGTTATTTTATTAATGAAATTAATCTTTAATGTATTGAGTCAGGATGCATCTGGGGAAATAGAAGATAAGAGCTAAAATACTGTGTTCATTCCATAAAGCAGATACTGGAATTGCATTCCTGTCATTTAAAATTTAATACTGTATCCTTGCTCTTAAACTATATTAAAGTGATGAATAGAAAGTAAAAGTAACATTTATAACATTTTAAATCTCAAAGAGGTTCAAAGATGGTGAATTCTAATGAATCTCCTTAATTAAAGGAATCATTAGTTGTGCCTGTTTGCAGTAAATTAATTAAAATTTTCTTCCAGATGTAAGCAAAAAGTTAATTTGCAGCAAAAGAATATCGGAAATTTGGTGCCTGACGTAGGTACTATACACTAATCCATCACTGATAACTGCAAAATTGCATAATTAAAAATGTACTCAACAAAATAATAATGTAGAAAAGAGCATGATGAAATAATAATATAAAATATCTATTGCTCATTTCTAACCACAGAATGTTTCAAACTGTTTTAGTCATATTAAACTAAAACCAAATTTCAGAGCTAAATTCTACCTGTTTCCTTTGTCTGGGCTGAGTAACTGCATCATTATTTCCACACTATCCCTTCTTCTGCGCTATTTTTTATAACCTCATAATCTTATTGTATCATTTCTAACATTAGTAGTCAGTTTCTTGAATTGTGGATCGTGTCTTTCACATGTTTTCAAAGGAAACTAATAGAAATAGGTGAGATACAAGTACATTTGTTTGAGAATAAAACCTACAACATTTTATTTATTTATTTATTTATTTATTTATTNTAATCTAGTAAATTCCAAGGTAGGTCATAGCTCCAAGGAGTCGGCCAGTGTAGAAGTTTCAGATGTCCCTCTTGACCCTGTTCTGCCTGATGGGCCTCCTTTAACTTCCCCTCGCAGTTCTCAATTAATAAATCCCCCTCCCCTTTTTCCTACGGTTCCCTTAAGGGTTAATATAGGTTTGCCCCTAGTGGAGTCAGGCCCTCAGGGATCTGTAGAGATGCAGTCCCCTAGACTTATGGGAGGTTTGGCGGATGATGGTTGTTCGGCGGGACCCGGGTTTACATCTATATCTCACTCCCATTGCCCTATTGTTCCAAGCCCATGATTAGCCATGCAAGCAGCCTTTACTAGATGGGGATTTCCCCCTAGAGGGGCCTCTATCCTCGAAGAGCTTATGGCTGCTGACCTTACCTGTAGGACTGTTTTGCTAGGCCCTATGGGTCGATAGTTAAGTTTACAGGGTTCTTTTCCCTCCATACGACTTCCCAATATTGATTTGTTCCCCTTTTCCTACTCTATGATATTTGGCAAAGATTTTAGATGAAGAGTTTATTTTAACGGGATAGCCACTATGATAATATTAGGTTCATGTATTTTATATCGTGTTTGGCCATGATGGGAGCCCGACTTTTAGGATTACCTTGGGTAGATATTATGGTTGCATATGCAACGATTCTGGCCATGTTTTTTTTCTCATTTAATCTGGTCCTATCTGTATGATTTTCCTTTGCCAAATTCGGTATTGGATTAATCTCTTTTGTATTGGTTTGTATGTTTGTTTGCTATGTTTGTTTGTTTGTTTTAAGCAATGACCACTGGTCACGCTTTAACAATAAATTTGATTTGATTTGATTTGATTTGATTTGATTTGATTTGATAAATAGCAGCACACGCAGTGCCAGTCAGAGGCAGGCACCTGGCATGGCATGGGGAGGGAGGCTGTAGGAGGAAGGATAGGGAGCAACCCAATAGACTGACACACACATTCACTGGAAATTACTGCATACTTCCAGCTTTACAAAACCAATTAGTGGTGGCTTGAAGGCGGGCACAGGGAGCAGCTCTGAGGTGGGCATAGAAGGGACATAACTGGGACTTGGGGGATAGCATCCCAAAAATCAGGAGACATGGTTTACACATCCCAAATGGCCAATTATCATCACGATCACATCCTGCAGCACTGTGACAGAGGATGTAAGAGAATCTCTATTGGCTCTTTCCTAAACAGATGCTTCCAACTTCCCAGTAACAAATGGGGGAGAGATGTTGGGATGGTAACAGCACAGAATTAGGATATTTGGTTGACATTTCTGCTGGCCAGGTATAAACTTTCCAAGTTTCATCCACATTGGACGGGAGACAAAGAAGTTAGAGCCAGGAATGTATATGCAGATTTTTGCAATATAACATAATTCAACTGCTTATAAAATCGGATTTATTTATCAAAGTTTTCTGAAATTTGGTAAACATAATGCCCTCTGTTGGAGGTATAATCCCTCCCAAGTTTAATTAAAGTATAATGAACAATAGAAAGTTACAGCCGAAAATGTGTGTTCCATTGAAACCAATAGAAATTGAAAATGAAAGCAAAAACAAAATTTTGATATTTATGAAAACAAAAATGAAAGTTTTAAATGAAGAAAATGAAAATGAATAATGACACAGGTCCATGGTGCAGACCTCTAGTGTGATTCCAAGCATAGGGAGAGGCATGAGAGAAGGGATGAAGATATTTAAACAATCCCCTTCTTCCTAGAGCACTTATTATCATGTGGGTTATGGAGAACTTGGGGCCCAGGGGTGACTTAGGGTGTTGCTGTTGTCTCCTCCTTTGCACAACACTCTGTGGGCTAGCAGGGGGATGTGCATCCAAGAAAACTCTAGTGTACGTTACCCAATCAATAAGAAACCCTCTACAAGTTACACCCCAGTGCACAGGTAGCTTCATGGTACTATGCTAACTCATATTGGAATACCAGGAGAACAGGATTATCCTTAGGACTGGAGGGGTTGATGATGTGAGTATGCTTGCCAGTCCAAAACCATGACAGTTCTCTGCATTTTTTCCATCAGTTTCTCTTCGAACTGTAGGAGAAATATGGCTCTGGTGCTGTGGGAGAAGAGAGATATTAGTCTGAGAGTCACCTGCATGCCTGGTCGGTCACAGAAAAATGTTCACCTGCTACTGCCTGCAGGCAGGCTGCCAGATGCTATGGGATGTATCTGGTAGGAATGTGCGAATGCGGTTCGGAGTTTGGGCCGAACTTGGCCTGTTCAGACAACCGAACTTTTGAACCGAATGTTCGAATGGCCGAACAGTTTGGAAAAGTTTGGATGAGTTCGGGGATGGAAAAAACGTGACTTTGGGTGGGAAAAACGTGTCTGGAAGGGGGAGGCAGCTGAGGGACAGACTTCCTGGCATCAGGGGTGGAGACCAGGGGTGGTTTCAGGGTCAAATGATACTGATACCAAAAAAAAAATTGATTTCAGTGTCAGTATCGATAGTGCTATTTTCGGATGATCGGCTGAACTGAACTCCGCCGAACCTAACAACTGAACCTGAACTTGGGTTTCGAACCAAACAACCAAACATCTGAACATCCGAACAGTGTTCTGTTTGCACATCCCTAGTATCTGGTGGCCATGGTGGTGGTCAGAGACACAGCCCAGGCAAAGGTCTGGTCACCTGGGCTAAGGGTTTTACTCCCATCTGTCACGACCCACCTAGCCTCACTCCAAGGTGAGGCTGGAGGAACAAGCCCAGAAGCGTGAGCACAGCCCAGTCAAACAGCTGTTGGAAGGCTAGAGGGCCATGTGCACTGTGGCCGCACTGAATAGCTGATGAGGGGACCCGGAGGAGCGCATGCACCCTGCCTTGCTGAGCAGCTGATCAGGGGGGTCTCTTGCGCACACTTCTCCAGCCCCCTCATACCAGCCGTTTGGTATGGCCAGCTGAGCATGCTCCACCGTGCCGTCGTCTTGTCTGTTTTCATCCATGGTCTCAATGGCAGGGTCTGTTAGGGATTACCCTCTGTGGATTTTGGTACTTCTGGCTATTGCTGTTAAGTATCTCAGCTGACTTACACATAAATTCTACTAGTGAACTTCATGAAGCCTCTGACTCTTTGTCTTTCTTGGGATATAATAGCTCTCCTTGCATACGTTTTTATTTGTTTATATCATAAGAAAATATTCTTATTACAGTAATATAGAGTGCAAGGTTCATTGTTCTCTTTTTCTGGTGCTCCATTTATTGACTGTTTTTATGGCTTTCTATTTTCCTTGTCACTCTGGGATTTAATTGCATATGCAAGAAGATACAGCCATATTTAATTCCCAAAGAAGAAATGTGTATACCTTTCTTTTCAAAGGTCACTACACATTGGCAGGGCACTGTATTCCTGAAAGCAGAGCCATGGGTAACAGAAAGGTTTTGTAACAACACCTTGCTATTCTGCATCACTGCAATGGGATATCATTTGAGAGAGACTGGGGAACTCAGCTTTAAAGAGAGAGAGAGAGAGAGAGAGAGAGAGAGAGAGAGATTTTCACCTACATCAGCTTCAGTAAGTAGTAAATTTCTTCCATTGAAAAGTGGAGAAACTAGAAGGCTGACTTCCCTGTTATTGACAAAATGTTTGTAAACAATTTAGGTTTATGCAGTTGTAGCTTTGACCATCTACTGAGGTCAATGAAATCTCTAGCTATCTGCAAAAAAAACTATACTCCCAAGGGTAATCTAGGAGATTCTAAATGTTTGCCTCAGTAAAAATAACTGAGCTGAGCTAAGGAAAGCTGGAGCCTAGACTACATAATGTAGAGTGTACGCCTCTCCCTGGTGATCCTTCTTTTGAGTCAAGGTTCAGCCAGAAACTTATTTCAGGGGCACTGAACTCACCTCAACATCCTGCACGGCCAGGAATTCAGAATTTTTAAAACCAAAATGAAACCAATTTTATGTTGACGTAAGCTACAACAAAAATGTCAAAGCTACAAAATAAAAATTAAAAAAATTCAAATAAAAATGGCTTTTAAATTTTTCATTGAAGTTAATTTATTTTTATGATGGGAAAATCCCCAAATTGTCTGCAACCAGCTCTTATTGACACTTTGTTGACTTGAGACCATTTCAGTTGAAAAGACCTATAGTGATAATTGTGCTCTACAGAGTAACGTCTGTTTTTTGGTGGTGGTTTTTTTATTTTATTAAATGACTACAGTTTAGAAGAAAATGCATTCTAAATTGCATTGCAAGAAATTTAGAAGAAATGTAGTAACTGTATTTTTAACCACATTTCCTATGGGGTGGGGGGAGAAAGAGTTTACACTGTGTGTTGGTGTGTGCGCACACATATAGCTATATCTATTGATACCAGTTTGGTATAGAGGCTAAAGGCTAAAAGGCAGGTGGGAACTCAAAATTATCTTGTCTCTCTTGCAGCTGAACATCTTCACTAAGTTATGTTGAGTCTTCTCCTCACCACTCCTCTCCCTCCTTAATAAGTCAGGCTTCCTTAGGGTGACTGTCTACAGCATAGAGATACTTGTTTTCAAATACAAGAGAAACCTTCATTTTCGGCCACAGCTACAGACCCATATTTCCATACTTTGCCAAGGAAAAATGTGGAATTATATATATTTTTTCCCTTTCCACAGCATACTGCAGTGCTTTGAAATTCATATGACCTTTCTGTTCTCTCTGTATACAGTAAATGAATAGCCCTTGGTTTTGCAGCTGAGGAAAGCACAACTCTTGAATGAAAAATGTTGCCATTAAGGAGAGAGAACAAAATGCACACATTACAAATGATCTGCAGTAGCGGCAGAATACAAGCTTGTTACCCCAATTATACATGCATGTTTGCTTTGCCATTAATCCAAGAAAATAGCATAGCAACCTGTGAAACTCATTCAAACTCCTTATTCTTTGTAAGGAAACATAGCTCTAAATGGGCTGTGAATTTATAGGCTTTACAGAATGATGTAAAGGGAATTATTTGACGTAATTCCTGAAGTTATAATGCTAGTAATTTAATAGACACATTTATTTGGCTCTTTGCTTTCTACATTCCTACACAGTGGACCCACAATGTCCTTCAGTGATGCCATGAATGGGGACTGGGAGGTTCAGACAAACCTCTCACAAACACCTAATAGATAGGCAGGTGAATGCTCACCTGGTGAGTGTTAACGCAGGCTATCTTCTTGTTTAGTTTTACACTAACGCCGCTTCTAGACGTGCACTGTGAACACACTGCATAAAATCACGCTGCTTGTAAATATCCCGCATGTGGGTTTAGATGTGATATTTCACACATTAAAGCCAGTTGCACATGCTTTGAAAGGCACTAATTAAATACCTTGACATCGAGGTATTTAATTTGCGGCTTTAAAAGAACATGTGACCCTCTTTAACGCGTGAAATGTCACGTCTAAATCCCACACGTGGGATATTTACACGCAGCGTGATTTTATGCATGTGCGCCATGCACATCTAAGAGCAGCCCAAGTTGCAAGGTAACACAGTATGTGAGATTTTACAATGTCTTTACTGCTTACAAGATGCACAAGTTAAGGGAGCTTAACCTACAAGTTTTTTGTGCTTTCTGGAACATGACAACAGTGAGAAACTCAAGACAACCCTGACACGTTTGTTAGTGTCTCACCAGATGTTCACCTGGGATTGCTCCTGGATGTGTTGGTGGTAATCCCAAGCTGTAATCCCCGGACACTCCTCGGCCCAGGCTGTCATTTGCCAGGCCAGGTCAGTGTGGGTTACAGTAGGCTAGAACGCTTGTTATTGCCTTCCATGATCTGGCCTGGATCAGGTCTACCCTAGGCAGTTGCCCAGCATGGAAGAGCCGGGGTGCTAGGTGCAGCATGGGGGCAGGGACAGGTGACCACATGTTCATGTGGCTCTCTGCCCTCCCCAGCAGCCCAAATCATATTTGTTGTGCTGGTGGACCTGGTTGGGACCGCATTGCCGGTGTGTTCCCACACCAGGTTGCATTGTTACAGCAGGGCTCCGCCGTCACATCAGTTAACACCGAAAGTATGGCAGCTTTATACCCCACAGGAATTTAATTTAAAAAGTGAAATATATAGTTTCTCCTTTTCACATTGTATCATTAGAGAGGAGATTTCACACAGGGCGGGATCTGACCTATTATATACGTGAGCTATTAACAACAAAATAGCTTCTGCAGATAAATTTGCAATTCTGTTAATAGTGTCTGTCTCCATACTTACAGCTGAACTTATCTGATTTTGACTTTGCATAGGTATAATTTAAGATTTTATTTTTCCTTCTATTTTAGGTCTCTGCATTAGTGTGTGAAAGATAAACAAAAAAACCTGATTTATAGATGTTATAGTTATTTTATTAATGAAATTAATCTTTAATGTATTGAGTCAGGATGCATCTGGGGAAATAGAAGATAAGAGCTAAAATACTGTGTTCATTCCATAAAGCAGATACTGGAATTGCATTCCTGTCATTTAAAATTTAATACTGTATCCTTGCTCTTAAACTATATTAAAGTGATGAATAGAAAGTAAAAGTAACATTTATAACATTTTAAATCTCAAAGAGGTTCAAAGATGGTGAATTCTAATGAATCTCCTTAATTAAAGGAATCATTAGTTGTGCCTGTTTGCAGTAAATTAATTAAAATTTTCTTCCAGATGTAAGCAAAAAGTTAATTTGCAGCAAAAGAATATCGGAAATTTGGTGCCTGACGTAGGTACTATACACTAATCCATCACTGATAACTGCAAAATTGCATAATTAAAAATGTACTCAACAAAATAATAATGTAGAAAAGAGCATGATGAAATAATAATATAAAATATCTATTGCTCATTTCTAACCACAGAATGTTTCAAACTGTTTTAGTCATATTAAACTAAAACCAAATTTCAGAGCTAAATTCTACCTGTTTCCTTTGTCTGGGCTGAGTAACTGCATCATTATTTCCACACTATCCCTTCTTCTGCGCTATTTTTTATAACCTCATAATCTTATTGTATCATTTCTAACATTAGTAGTCAGTTTCTTGAATTGTGGATCGTGTCTTTCACATGTTTTCAAAGGAAACTAATAGAAATAGGTGAGATACAAGTACATTTGTTTGAGAATAAAACCTACAACATTTTATTTATTTATTTATTTATTTATTTATT
>QEPC01008436.1:2744987-2760209 GCA_003113815.1 Sphenodon punctatus | reverse complement strand
CGGCTGTGGAACTCCCTTCCGGAGGAAGCTCGCCTGGCCCCAAGCCTTTTGACATTTCGGCGGAACTGTAAGACCTGGCTGTTTGCCCAGGCCTTTGGGAGGGAGGGTGGGGGGGATGATTTTAGTCCCCCGCCCATTTATTTATGTGTTATTTTCTAGCCCTGTTTTTATATGGTATATTTTATATTTAATATTTTAAAAGGAATTTTATTGTTTTATTGTGGATTGTTGGAAGCCGCCCCGAGCTGCGTTGCAGGAGGGGGCGGGGTATAAATTTGGAAAAATAAAATAAAATAAATAAATAAATAGTTGCTCTACCACTGATGCTGCCAAGGGGACCCTGGAAGTTCTGCAACCAATGTGGCTGAAGATCATGGCAGGTGCAGAACTCCTACGCCCGTTCTGCACCAGTGGTAGCCAAAGGGGTCTCTTGTAACCCCTTGGCAGCATTATAATTTTCAGGGGCAGAGACTAATCTACATTAACAGCAAATCTGGAAAACTATATAGTGGTAAGAGATACTACTAGCTGACATAGAATGGTTCTGTCAGGCAAAAGTACCATAGTATCCTGTCTTGCAAAGTTAGGTAAAAATTTATCAATATGTGAATAATTTGGCAACATTACACTACGGTTATATTTCCTGTTCTTATAAAACTTTAATTGCCACCTAAGTTGATGGCGGTTGGTGGACCTTTAGGGAGGTGGGAAAGGGACGTGGCTTCCTAAATTTTACACATTACTGTGAGTAGAAATTAGTGGAAAAAGCAGAGTGAATACAGATATAAAGAGGACACAATATTGATGTCATGCAATAATAAGCAAAATGCAAAGCTCTGTGAGCAGATCATTTCCGCGAGCTGGCACCAGATGCCAGGCACGACCCGGACCCATTGCCACAGGGAATCTGGAACCTTGGGAACTAGAGATGCAGGCCACAGTCCAAGGGGCACTGGCCCCTCGCACACAGACTGCTTACAGTAGGGCCTTCCGAGAATTTCAGGAATTTAGAACAAGCAAAGGGTGGGATTCAGGTTTTCCAATCGGAGAACCAGAATTGATCCAATTTGCCTTATCCCTTCACAAACAAGGATTGGCGGTCAGTACAATATCGGGCAAACTAACTGCCATCACTTTTGTCAGTAGGCTAAAAGGCTACCCATCACCTGACAAAGGGTTCTACTTGAAACACATGCTAGAGGCATGGGCACGAATTCAACCATCGACCCGTAGACAGAGAGCCCCAATAACATCCCCCATGTTAGTTCGGATAGTTGATATTCTCTCCGAAGTATGCTATGACGTGTATGAAACACAACTGTTTTGTACTGTTTTCGTTATCATGTATTTTGGTGGGTTTAGGGTCAGTGAAGTGGTGTGTTATTCCTCCCGGGACACCACATGGGCTGCATTTGTTATTGATGATTTGGAGACGGGGCCGGACAAACTAAAACTGCACCTCTGGCGGTCAAAGACAGACCAAAGGGGGCGGGGACAAACAGTGATACTTTACCAATGCGGTCCCGCGGCAATCTGCCCAGTTAGGCACATGCAGCAATACATAGGAATTCGCCCAGGTATCCCTGGTGAATTATTCATACGCAGGAAGGGCTCAGTGGTCACGACACACCAAGTAACATCCATACTCCGATCGGCACTATGCAAGTTAGGATTCTCACCACATGAGTTTGGCACCCACTCATTTAGGATTGGTGCAGCCACGACCGCTGCAGCAGCAGGATTACCTGAACCAGCAATTAAAGCCGTGGGCAGATGGCGGTCTGGGGCATACAAGAAATATGTTTGCCCATATCATTAATTGTCTTCTGTTTGTTTCTTAGGGGGCAGGGCAAGCAGGGTACCCCGAGCAGAGGTGTGGATCATCAGCCACAGCCTTATACGATGGGCACATGTTGCAGCCGCAAATTCCGAATGGGGAATCCACTTGGGCTTGGCAGAGAAAACACATATAACCTGGATGGGCCGGAGCGGGCTACTGTGGAAGCATCTCCTCCCCATGTTGGGGGCGTTAGGGCACCTACCCCCACCAAAATTATTGGTTATACACTTAGGGGAGAATGATCTCCCTACAAGGAAAGGAGTTAGTTTAATAATAAACATTAAGGAGGTTTTGGCAAAAATAAGGGAATTAATGAATGGGACCCATATAATTTGGACAGAATGGATCCCCAGAGTTAGATGGAGCAAAGCAGTAAAACCAGGAAGGGTAGATAAAACTAGAAAAAACGTGAACAGGGAGGTAAGCAAATGGGTAAGAGGAATAGGGGGAATCAATCATCAGGCACACTGGCATCGTTCACACTAGACCTGAATTGTACAGGAATGACGGGGTACACCTCTCAGAGTTAGGGAATAATATGTATTTATCTGCATTGGCCAGTCAGTTGGAAAGTTTGTTGGATTTGTAGGCAGTGGGGAACGGGGCGGTTCTGATAAGACCACCCCTTAGTGGCAGGGGTTCAGTATGCCATGATAGGTTTTTAATAGGGAGGTTTAAAAAGTAGTATGAGTCATCTCCTTAAGAGATGGGGAGATGATACACGGTGTAATGCAGGCACGGCATGCACTGTGATCAGGTTCCCTGGGAGTGGCATCTTAACAGGCTCTGCAGGGACATGCGCTGTCTTCGGACCTGGAGAGACGCTTCACTCCTTACTTGCGCCCGTAGTTGGGCTGTTCCCCCTCCTTCGGCCTTGCCCTATCGAAGGAAGGGATGTTAATGGTTTAGGATACTGCCACCGGAGGGCACATCCCAGCAGTACCACAGTTAATATTTTAGATTAGTCAACATGGCATACTCTACCCAAATTGCATTGAGCAATCCCTAGCTGCCTTTTTGTTGTGATTTGAATAAAGAGTGCGGCCTGTTTAAAAACCAATGAAATGTGTCTGTGTCTAATTGGGGGGTGCGTCAACAAAGGCCCTATGAGTGCCTAACTGTGGGAAAAGCATCAGTGTGAACCTCCGTCTTAGTATGCATAAAAGAAGGGAAACAGTTTCCTCATTCCGACCTTAGCTGCAGTTGCATTTGGGAGAGGAAGGGCATGAATAGTAGAGTTCACTTGGGAGGAGGCATGGAGCAGAATACCTAGGAAATAGTATAGACTTGAAGTTTAGCTACTGAGCTGCACTTATAGGGCTGCATTTCTAATCCCTCACCAGAAATCAACTCCTTCCATCCCTGCTCTCCTTCACCTCTTTCCCCTATGAACGCAGGCAACTTCATCACTTCTCCCTCTCTTCACACACCCTGTTTCAAAGTAACACCTAAAGAAGCTGCTTGCCTAGAAGGGCAGGGCTGAATGGCAACTCTTCAGTAGGTTGAATAAAAGGCACTGGGTGTGTAGCAATATGGGTCAGTCCCCAAAGCCAGCAGAACTTCAATCAGAGGTAGAGTAATTGAATGAAGGTACAATTCAAGCAGACATTGTACTTTCATTCAAAAACACAGGCAATTAGAGGTGACATACTAAATATATATTTATTGGTTATCAATACTTAACCAGGCATAGCTCTTAGGCCATAGCCTCGTCAACATAGAATAATGACATAATAAACAATTAATATCTCTCTCTCTCTCTCTCTCTCTCTCTCTCTCTCTCTATATATATATATATATATATATATATATAATCTTAACGTTAACTCAAAACATCAATACTATACATTTAACAATCCTCAAAACCTTAACCCAATTCCAATAGGACTATATAATTCAATTCAATCCAAAACTTACATATTACAAACTTTGTAAAAGGCTTAGCTACTAACTTAACCATAAAACTGATTTAACAAAGTCAAGCTATACAGCTGTAAGTGGTAACACATAACATCACTAGCATATGCTTAATTACCAACAATTCCTTTACCCCACTTACTCCTTTTCCAGGGGTCGGGTTTCCAAGATATAATGAATCTAAACATTATTATTATTTTTTTCCAATCCCTAAGAGTTATGTTGTTTAAAGTTCAGGAAACACTCACAAATTACAAAAGCTTTATGCAGAAACTTTTAAATCTCACTGGAGTACTGGGACACTTCCGGGAATTGATCCATCAACAAAATTTGGACAAGCCCAGTATTAGATCTGCCCATATATCTAGTGAAAATGGGATCTAAAGTTTGCTTCCTGAGCTTTTGATAAAGCTAACATTCCAGCAGAATATGATCCACTGTTTCAGTTTGCAATGGATCAAATGGGCATAGTCGTTCCGTAAAGGGTATTCCAGTAATACAGCCCTCCCAGATCTTGGAAGAGAGTGCATTCAGATGAGCCAGTAAAAATTTCCTCCCCCCAAAAGGGGGCATGTTGTAGTGCCAATACTTGGCAATTTGCCCTGATTCTGGGATTAGGTCTAAATAATATCCCAGTGATGGAGAGGCCCTAATCACTGCATTATCCTCCTGTCAGGATATATCATCAGTCCTGGCATAAATTTCAGTTTTTGCTGCCCTTAGGCCCTTACTCCTTAAGTACTCCAGTGAGAACCCCAAATTTGCTATATTATTCCTCATATTGTTAAGCCATATAGATTTAAAACTGTCTCTGGGCATGACTGGAAATAAGCCTGATTGCGGGAATAGCTCTGCTCTCAGCCACAAGGATAGAGCATACTTTTGGGCTCTCCTTGCCCATCTAAGTTTCCCCATCTCAGATCTGATGGCAGCTGAAGGAATTCCCACAGGGAGATGGAGTTTCCTCTATAGCCTATCTATATTAGATATCCGGAGGGTGCCCATAACGCTGCCCCATAGAGTAATTGGGCGGCAACCTTGGCCTCCAACACTTTTAAAACCATGCTCTCTCTTCCAGCTCCCTTCCCTGAGAAATAATTCAGTATTTCAATCCCAGTACCTCTGGCATGGTTTAATGCCAATTTGGCCTGCAGTGACCAGCTGCCCGACTTATCAAGAATAATTCCCAGGTACTTGTAATATTTTACTTGTTCGACCACTTCGTGTCCTATTTTCCACTGGAATTTCTTCCTACTCTTACCAAAGATCATAATTTTAGATTTTGAGTAATTTATTTGTAAATTATTTGTAGAGCAGAAGTTCTGTACTTCCATTAATTGTTTTACCAGCCCTATTTTAGTTTGTGATAAAATTGCCGCATCGTCTGCATAAAGTAAGGCACCTACTGCCTGGTCTGCCAGACAAGGTGGGAAAAATTCTGGGGATGAGATCGTTTAAGAAATAATTAAAAAGCTTGGGGCCAGGGTACACCCCTGTCTCACTCTGGTGCGAGCCGGAATTTCCTTAGAGAGTTCCCTCGTGGCATGTTTTATCTTAATTCTCATGGTGTTCTTTACATGAAGAGCTCTGATAAGGAATAATAGCCTCTGATCAACTGCGAATTCTTCTAACTTTTGCCAAAGGCAGGATCTCTGTCCACCGAGTCAGAAGCTACTTTCAGGTCTATAAAGGCCACACACAGTTTCCCATTTTTGACTACATATTTTTCTACCAGGTATGTCAATATCAGAACATGGTTGATTGTAGAATGGCCCCTCTGAAAGCCCGCCTGCTCTAAATGTATGATATTTCTTTACTACAACCAGTCATTAAACCTCTCGAGCAGCAGTTTCAAATATAATTTGCCAATTACGCTGAGGAGACAGATAGGGCGACAGTTTGCCAGGTCTCCTCTCGGACCGTTTTTATAAATGGGAACTACTATAGCTACTAGCCACTCTGTGGGAATTTGACCATTCTCATTTACCCATGTAAAGAGCTCCATCAGAAAAGGGACCCACCAATCCTTCTGAGCCCTCAAAAAATCAGAGGGAATATAATCAATTCCTGGGGCCTTGCGTGACTTTAGATTCCCTATTAAATTGCTCACTTTCTCAGCTTCAACTGGTGGCCAGGCTGGGGTGTCATGGATTTTGATGAAATATTTAATTCTGGGAGGCTCACAAATTTATA
Source organism: Sphenodon punctatus (assembly GCA_003113815.1). Lineage (NCBI taxonomy): Eukaryota > Metazoa > Chordata > Lepidosauria > Sphenodontia > Sphenodontidae > Sphenodon > Sphenodon punctatus. The sequence continues at coordinate 2,754,259 of QEPC01008436.1, read as the reverse complement.
GGAGAAAAAAATGCTCCCATTCCTCACTCGGGATCACACTATGAAAGGTCGTTTTATTAGTTGAAAGAGAGCCATTTAGGAGACTGCGCATGTGCGCGTGCCACTAGGACGTGGATCCTGGTGCTCCGCTCCACTGCTCAGTAAAACCTTGCCAAAATAAAGAAATAAAGGTAATCCAGCAGCAGGTTGGGACAGGGGGAGCATGGGGAAAACTAAAGTAGTGCAGGAGAATAGGGCAGCGGGGGCTGCCATGGACAAATTCTGCCAAGTGAGGTTGGCAGTGCCCCTCCCCCCCGGCCTGAAAGTGCGGGCAAGATGGCGACCGTATCCTGCCAGACTGAGGCAGGGCCCCCAGAAGACTTGGCAAGGGAGGACAAAATCATGGCGGCACTGTGGGACATTAAAGCAGGGCTTGCAGCAGCAGATTTGGCCAGGGAGCAGCTTCTTGCAGAGCTAGGCAAGCTGCAGCAGGCGGAGCAGCAGGGGAAGAAAAAAATGGAGGCCCTGACAAAAAGAGTTGGGACACCGAAAACAGAATTTCAGAGATAGCGGACAGGGCTCTCAGTGGGCAAGATCAACAGAAGAAAATGTGAGAGATAATCAGAGCACTGGAATCCAAATGCAAAGACCAGGAAAACAGGACAAGGAGGTCCAACTTGAGGTTCATGGGTGCCTGGAGGGTACAGAGGGGAGAGACACCATCCATTTGTTGGGAAGATTATAGAAGCCTCTTTCCCTGAAGAACCCACTGTACACAATGCTAGGACTGAACGAGCCCACAGAGCCACAAGGCCGAAGCCGAAGGAAGGGGAGTCCCCATGTGCAATAATAGTTAAGTTTCTCAAATTCCAAACAAAAGAAAAAATTCTGAGACTAGCATGGGGGAAGGGCACCCTAATCTTTCAAGAAAAGACACTTAGAATTTTCCCGGATTATACTGGGGAAACCATGATTAAAAGGAGAAAATGGGCAAAATATTTCGCTAATCTAAATAAACATGAGCTCAGACCACAGCTGTGGTTCCCAGCCCGCATGACCATAATATGGAGGGGAAAGAGGAAAATCTTCTTAAGATTTTCTTCAGAGGAAAATCTTCTTCAGACCAAAGAGCTGGAGGACTTTATTCAAAAGAAGATTTGAAGACAGCCTGAGTCCAATCTGAAGTAGCAAGATAGAACTATAATTTCTGTTAGGGATGGACGAACAGAACAGAGTTTGGAAATTTGGTTCGGTTCGGTTTGAAATTCAAGTTCGGAAATTCAGTTCGGTTCAGTTTGAAATTCGAGTTTGGTTCGGAAGTTCAGTTCGGTCGACCAAACAGACCAAGTTCGGTTGAATTCCAAACTTCCGAACAAAGTTCGGCTATTCGAAACCAGTTTTTTTGGTGTGTGTTGCCACTAGAGATGGGCGAACAGAACAGAGTTCCGAAATTCGGTTCGGTTCAGTTTGAAATTCGAGTTCGGTTCGGAAGTTTGGTTCGGTCGACCGAACAGACCAAGTTCGGTTCGAACTTCCGAACCAGGTTCGCCCATCCCTAATTTCTGTCTCCGAAGGAAGCGAGGAAACAGATATCCTTTATGCTTCTAACAGTTGACCCAGTCTTTGGTGCTGGGCATTATGTTTGTACATTTGTTGAAATCTTCTTCTTTTGGTAAAAGACACATCTGAGGCATGAAAACAAAAGGGGGGGGGACACGGGAATGTATGTCAAAGTTGGGGAGTATGACCGGTGGTTGCACTGGGTGGAGGAAAAGGAATACTAACCATGTCTCAGTTCTGGCAGGGAGGCTAGAAAATAGCACTCCCTTTGTGTATAGTTGTGTATAGTTTTCAAGTTAAAAAGTTAAGGTTTGGATTCAGAGATAAAAAGGTAAAGAGGGGCTCAAATGCTAAAAGGAGAAAAGCGTGACTGACATGATAAAAGTGTTATCCCTAAATATTAGGGGCCTAAACAACCCAGTAAAATGCAAAAGTGTAAAGCAGCTAATCAAAGGGGAGGGAGCAGACATTTAATTCCTGCAAGAAACCCATCTTAAAGAGTTAGATAGTTTTAGGTTCCAAGACAAATACTTTGGGGTAATCTACACAGCTTGTAACCAACATAAAAAAAAGCGGGGGTGCTTATAGGTATTAAGACCAATTCAAGGAATTGGAATTCAAGTTGAAAACGGTTTACAAGGACAAGGAAGGCAGGTTGCTTATAGTGACAGGGGAATTGGAGGGCAAAGCAGTTACCCTGGTCAATTTATATGCTACTAAGGAGGGGACCTATGAATTTGTGAGGCAGGCTATGACCCTGATTGAACAGCGTTGGGAAGGGACATTATTGATGCAAGGGGATCTCAATGCATATTGATAGAAGAGGGACCATTTAAAAAACAACAACAATAAATTAAAATTTATATCTTGCCCCTCCTGCCCACAGGGCAGCCCGGGGCAGCGAACAACATTCAATATATTTTTTTTAAAAAAAATTTTTTAAAACAATTTGAAACAATTTAAAATACAATGCAATGTGGGGAAACCCCCCACCCCCACCCCTCTCCAAAAGCCTGACAGAACAGCCAGGTCTTACATACACACCGAAACAGCAGGAGAGTGGGAGCCAACCCAGCCTCCTCCGGGAGCGAATTTCACAGCACAGGGGCGGCCATCAAAAAAGTGGCCACCCACCTCGCCCAGGAAACCTCCAAAAAGGCTCCCACGGATCATCTCAAGGGTTGCATGGGCACATGGAGAGTGAGGCAGTCCCGCAGATAAGCAGGGTCCAGGCCGTGAAGGGCTTTAAAGGTTAAAACCAGCATCTTGAACCTGGCCCAGTGCTTTATAGGTAGCCAGTGCAGAGCTTCCCACTGCTATCATGTGCTCCCTGTGACCCGCCCCCATAAGGAGATGGGCCGCAGCATTCGGCACCAGCTGCAGCCTCCAGACCAGCTTCTCGGGCAGCCCCACGTAGAGCGCATTGCAGTAATCCAGCCTCGAGGTGATGAAGGCATGGATGATAGTGGCGAGGTCGGAGTCTGAGAGATATGGCCAAAGCCACCGGACAAGATGTAACTGTCGGAATGCACTCCCTGCCACGGCCACAACCTGAGATTCCAGGCTGAGCCGTGAATTGAGGAGCACATCCAGACTCCGCACCTGAGAGACCATGGGAGGGCGAACCCCACCCCCAACAAGAGGAGATTCAACCACCCCCAAGCCTTCACCCACCAACATCACCTCCATCTTGTCAGGATTCAATTGTAGATGGCTCGACCTCATCCAAGCCCCCACAGCTGACAGGCACTGGGAAAATAAGGCGACTGCATGGCCTGGGTCAATGGAACAGGGGAGGTAGAGCTGAGTGTCATCAGCATTTAAACAATAAGATCCCCAGGAAATGGCAGAGGAATCTGGGATCTCTGTTAAAGGTATACGGTATAGAGGATGTATGGCATAAAGTAAATCAGAAGGAAAGGGACTACACATTTTATTCGGCAGTCCACAATACATACACTTGCATTGATTACTCACTAATGGCAAAGCAGGACTTGAAGAGATGCAGGGCATGCTACATTAAATCAAACACTCTGTCTGACCATGATATGGTAATTACTGAATTGAAGTGGCATGAAAATGCTAATACCCCACAAAAATATACCTGGAAACTATCAAGAGGCTGGCTCAAAAATAAACGCTTTTTGGAAGAAACTCAGGAAGGGATTAAACAGTTCTTCAAAATAAATGTAGATTCAGTTGACAAGCAGGCAACGTTATGGGAGGCCTCTAAGGCAGTAATTCAGGGAAAGATGATGGCCACCAAGGCAGCCCTATGTAAGGAAAACAGGAAATACCTAAAGGAGTTGTACAGGGAACTAAAAGCCTTGGAGACAGCAAACAAAGGTGTAATCCCTCAAAAAAGAGAGCAAGGAAAACAGTGCAAATTAGGGAGCAGATAAACCTGTAGGAAATTGAAAAAACAACAGCTCAGTTGAAACAAATGAAAGGTTTTTATTTTACATACAGCAATAAAACAGGGGAAACACTGGCTAGGTTAGTCAAGAAGCAACATAAAAAATCACTAACAACATCCTTGCAGCTGGTAGATGGCTCTAAAACAATGAAGGATGAGCTGATTCTTCAGGAATTTCAAAAATATTATCAGTCGCTGTACTCCGTCTCCAATCCTGACCCTAAAATGATAAAATAATTTTTAGATAAATATGAATTCCCAAAACTAAATGCCACCCAGGTAAGCTGTCGAAATAGACCCCTAGACAAAAGGGAAATGGCAAAAATTATTAAAGGGCTGCCTAATAATAAGGCAGCAGGACCTGATGGGCTGCCAGCAAAATTTTATAAAGCAACCGCAGGACTGGTGACCCCATATTTGGTAGACACATACAACAAAATTCTGTTAGAAGGGAGAATGCCACAGTCATTCTATGAAGCGAGTATCACCTTAATCCCAAAGCCTGGAAAATTGCCCGAACATTGTGAAAACTACAGGCCCATTTCACTTTTGAATGTGGATTTTAAACTTTTTTCAAAGGCACTAGCAAACACAACAGGTTGACGGCAATTATAGGGGAACTAATTGTTCCGGATCAGGTGGGCTTTATCCCTACTAGGTTGGGGTTGGATGGTTAAGAAGGGTGGTTAACCTGATGCACCACCTGGAAGGAGAAGGTAACCAGGCAGCAATTATTTTGCTTGATGCGGAAAAAGCCTTTGATAGAATGGAAATTGGGTGCCTTACACTGGTTATGACAAAGATGGGCTTTGTAGGCCCTTTCATTAAATGGGAGGAAGCAATATATAAAGACCCAAAATCCAAATTGATAATCAATCGGAAGGGTTTAAACTAGGCAGGGGAATGAGACAGGGGGCCCCCCTTTCCCCACTTAGTGTTAGAAGTTGCAATAAGACAGGAGAAACTAACCATTGCAATAAGACAGGAGAAACAAATCAAGGGAATTAAAGTTAACCAGCAAGAACATAAAATTGCAATGTTCGGAGATGATACAAAGACCCAAAATCCAAATTGATAATCAATAATTTGCAATCTGAAGGGTTTAAACTAGGCAGGGGAATGAGACAGGGGTTCCCCTTTTCCCCACTTAGTGTTAGAAGTCCTAGCCATTGCAATAAGACAGGGGAAACAAATCAAGGGAATTAAGTTTAACCAGCAAGAACAAAAAATTGCAATGTTTTCAGATGATAGTTTTGTTTATAATGTTCGCAGATGATACAGTAAACTCCACACCAAAGCTTGTACAGTTGATCCACAATTTTAGCTCTATATCAGAGTACAAGGTAAACACCTCAAAATCATATGCGCTAATTTATGGCAAAATCGATAGGCAGAAGGAGGAGATAAGGAGGATGCTACCTTTCCCCGAAGAAAAACAAGCAGTCAAATATCTGGGAGTGACTCTGCCGAAACAAATGGATAAACTGTATAAAATGAACTTTGAAAATCTATCCCAACAACTATCTTTAGAGGTGACAGAATGGAAAGTTCTGCCATGCTCATGGCTGGGCACGGTGAATTTGTTTAAAATGGTAATTCTTCCCAAAATTATATATAAACTGTTAGTGCTGCTCATTCAACTATCATTCGTTTTTTAAAGCATACGATAAATTAGTGAGGGAAATACTATGGAAAGGGCATAAACCTAGAATTAATAGACTAACCCTGATGAGAACTAAATAGAATGGAGGAATCAACCTCCCAGATATACGGCTATACCACAAGGCAGCAACACTGGGACCCCTAAATGTATGGTATCACCAAACCAAAGCAGTGAAATGGGCTGAACTAGTGCAAAATATCCTAGATAGCGGCAACCTGAAAAGCATAATAGCAGATGAAGGAACCCCAAAAAAGAAAACATGGAAGAAACATCCATTCGCATGGGCAACATGGGTAAAGTGGCAGACAATAATTAGAAAGCTGAAGATAGATAAAAATCAGTTTCCATACTCACCTGTAAACCTACTCTGCTTCCAGAAGTTCCATCAAGCTAAAAACCTATGGGAAAAATTGAGGGGAAAAGGGCTGGTGAAAGTCAGTCAAATACTAGAGGGGAAAGAGATGATGAAAAAAGAAGTAATGGGAAAAAAATTGGGGATAAAGTGGGAATGATGGACTATCTGCAACTCAAGCATGCAATAAATAAGGTAAATAAAGGGGAAAATTTTGTCAGGGATCCCACTACTATTGAACAAATCCTTTTTGAAAGAGCGGCAATGAAAGGGAGGTTAGCCCGCATCTATAAGGTATTAAAGGAGCTGTGTTACCCCAAGGGACTCTCCTATTTACAAAGATGGAAGTGCAAACTGGGAGTTGAATGGTCAGAGAAGGAGGAAACCCAAATCATTAATTATATGCACAATAGTGCACATGCGCTTGAGATAAAGGAATGTCAAATAAAGTTGGTAATGAGGCACTACCTGACCCCGAAGCAATTTAAGTACTTAAATAGAGATGACAGGGGGATATGCTGGAGAGCTTGCAGGGAGGTGGGCTCGTATGTGCACTGTTGGTGGGATCGTACATGAGTAAGCCCTCTGTGGAGGTGCGTATGGAAGAAAATGGAGGAAATGACTAAAGTGGCAATACCTTTTTGCCCCGAGATAGGCCTTTTGGGTTTGTTTCCGGAAGTCAAAGTGCTTCAGAAACACATGGACTCATGTTCGGCATTTCTCCAGGCAGCAAAAAAAATTATCGCTTTGCACTGGAAAGAGGATAGAGAACTTACTGAAGGCGAATGGATGAATAGACTCTGGTACCATTTAACCATGGAAAAAGTGGCAGCCATGTTATTGGATAAGAAAGAAGCATACACAGCAAAGTGGTTCCCTCGTGTCTGCACCATGAGTAAAACAGACTTACCAGATGATGAGAGAGCCTTCCTCTTTGATTATTATATCTAACATGTTATTAACTTTGATGTAGACCTGAATCCTTGAAGTTGTGTTCTGAACGTTCGGTTTGTATTTTGGATGGAATAACTGTGCTGACAAATATTATAAGGTACTGAAAAATGTATAACCATTCCAACAACAAAAAATTTGTTGTCAAATAAAGTTCTTTTTTTAAAAAAAGAAAGAGAGCCATTTAAGTTTTTCCAGAACACCCTCACATCCCCTATCTGAGCTGCAGAATATAGAGTCTTCCATTGATCTAATTCATATTGACTTTTTTTCTCTTTAATCAGTGTTTTATACCTCCTTTTGAGTTGTGGAAATTCTATCAGAAAATTCGACATCTTCCCTTTCCTATATTTAAAATGCATCTTTTTCAGTTCTAATTTAATGATTGAACACTCTCGATCATACCACGGATGACTTGATTTTGAAAGATTCATTTAAGGGAAGGTTGTTTCCTGAGAAGACTTCTTAAGGACTCTATAATGCGGGTATACTGGTTAAGCATATTATCGCTTGCCTCTCCCCTAACACAGCTCTGTTGTAACTCTACACAAGATGTTGATCGGCAGAAAGCCTCAAGTTTTTCTGCTATTTCCGTGCTCCATGATTCTAGAAACTAGGATTTTAAATCAGATGGAGGAATCCTCTGACCCTGTCTAATGACCTCCATCATTTCCCCTGTCTCTTATTTAGACAGTTGGACCTTTAAGGGAAGATGGTCGCTGCATACGCAGCCGCCAATCTGGAAACTCTCTGCCAGATAAAGAAGCCCCCAGGAGACTATAATATAATCAACTGTACTAGCTCCCACGCTAGAAATAAATGTAAATTTACCTCCATCATCCCCCGGGGAAGAGCAGTTCAATGGGAAAAGATTTAATTCCCCAAAAGATCAGCTAAGGCCAAGCCAGAACTGTTTATTACCCTATCTTAGGCGTGTCTTTGCAATAACAGGGGAGGATTTTCCCTTCCAGCCACAGTTGAATAGGGAGCTAGGGCATCATTATTTCCCCCCAATCTGGCATTAAAGTCTCCTGCAAGAAGGAGCTGCTTGGAAGCTGACTGGGACTTAAGACATTCCAAAAATGACCTAAACTTCAACCAATAGCATCCTTGAAACGTGCTAGCATTAGTGGGTGGAATATAAACAACCACAATGGGCAATTGCATGCCCTCATAGTCAACCTCAATGCTTAGAGCAATAGGGGGCAAATAATTTACCTTTATAATCTTGGCTTTTAACTAATTTGATATTAAACATGCTATACCCCCGCTTGGGCACCCTTTCTTTATGGCAGTGATGGCACAGATTTCATACACTTGATATCCTTCAAAGGTAATAGGAACCTTCGACCATGGGTGAAAACAGACATGACGCTAACCACCCTTGGTGGTTATTTATGCATGTTGCAGGGCTGTATTGGTGCCCTGTGCAGTCCTGCAACATGGATAAATAACCACCAAGGGTGGTTAAAGGGTGGTTAGTGTCATGTCTGTTTTCACCCCATGTCTCTTGTAACATAATTAACTTAAATTGACGTAAGAACACTATAAATTGAGGGTCATGGTATTTCAATCTCCACCCTGCAATATTCCAAAAACATAAACTGCTTTGGGAAGGGGAAAATCAAAGCAATCCTTAGCTCAAAATAACCTGTCAGTCAGATAGGTTCGGAGCACTTGTCTCCATGACTTGCTTCTCAGGCAATAAACTGCTCTGAACTTCAGATACACTCTTGCCAGCTGCCAATAACTGTAGAGAGGGACTAAAAGGTACCTCTTCCTCTACTACAGCACCCTCTATATTTCCCATTTGTATACCATTAGATGGAATATCTAATCCTACAGCAACAGCAGAAAAACCTGCTGCATTGGAGTCCACTAGTTCGTTCTCTCGGGCATCTTGGTTTGAGTTATCAGTATTGACAATATTAGTGAGCGGCTTGTTGGGCTTAAATATTTGTCTATTGGTTCCGTTCCTTATTTCCAGGGAATCAGTCTCATCTAAATTCCCAGCCAGCTGAAAGGAGCCCTGAGATTTACCGCGGTGTTCAAGGTTTAGAGGTGGAGTTTTAATAGTTGGCTTGGTTGGTATGGTAGTCCCTTCTCCTTGATGGTTAATTGGGTTAGAGATCTGTAAGAGTCTCTGATTTAATGATCTAGCTGAGCTATGATCGCGAAAGAAAGACCTTCTATTGTGTGAAATAAAGAAGTTTTTCCCCTCCTGAGCCGGCAAAAATTCCATTAAATCATCGTCTGCTGCCCTTGTTTGTGTAATAGCTGATTTCACCAAGGTTCTTTGTGGATTCATCAAAGGGCATATATTGGAGGACACACATATCTTGCTAGCTATC
>QEPC01008436.1:2729259-2743650 GCA_003113815.1 Sphenodon punctatus | reverse complement strand
GTGGTGGTGAGGAACACGGATGGGCTGGAACTTACCAGAGGCAGTGGTGCCTCCCCTCCCTCGACTCGGCTGGGTCTGGGTCCCGATGTGGAGGAGGTGGCGGCATTGTTCCAAGGACTACTCTGGACTTGTGGGTGCACAGGGAGGGAGCACAGCACTGCCTCCCTACCTGCGCCCACAAACCCAGTCCCTGCGGCGTTTCTGGGGGCCAGTTGTTCTTTTAAAATTGCCCGCGCCTCGTCCTGACCCCACCGGGGAGGGCGCTGTGGCGGTGCTTTCCCTCCCCGGGGCCAGGACGAGGCGTAGGCAATTTTTTTAAAAAAAGTTCCCTTGCTGCCGGCTGCTCCTCCCCGCCGCTCTAAGCCTCCTGGAGCTGCAGATTGAATTTGTGGGGGAGGGGAGGGGAGAGCGGCCGGCAGCAAGGGTGGCAGGGAGGAGCCGGCCGGAGGCATCTGGTCCCATGGAGAGGGGGCTCCCGAGTCCCGACCTGAGATATGCACAGCTGATTTGTTGGTTTTTTGCCGCGGCTTTACCTGGGCCCCCCTGCCGCTGGCAGGGGGGCCCAGGTGGAGCCGCAGCAAAAAAAAAACAAAAAAAACTCAGATGGGACTTTTTCTTTTCGGGCCCCATGGCTTGCGAGCCCCCCCCAGAGCAGGGCCCGGGCTCAAATGCGCCCCCCCGTGCCACGGTAGCTACGCCCCTGCTCCCCATGACTGTAATAATCTATCAGTCAAAATTTTCTGTAACCATTTTGAGGATCTAAAGTGAACAATTATATGTTGACAGGAAGGGCCCCTGGCCAAAGATTGGAAGTATTTAACCTGCCACTTAGGAACCTCCCATTGCAAAATCCTAGTAAGGTGAATTGCAATAAGAGCTTTATTATGCCAATTTGGGAAGAACCCATCAGGGAGTGGAAAATTTTTGAGGGCAATAGCAATTTTATTAGCTTGAATATACTCTGCTAACTGAGTTGCCTGGATAAGCAAAGCATTCCTTGAGGCTAGGGAGTCTCTTAATGGATCATTCCTTGAAGCATTTCTAGTTTTAGAAATTGGGGTTTCTGATTCTCTCATAACCAGCTTAACTCCTTGATTCCCCTGAGGATGTCCTGGGGGAATAGTATCATGAAATGTAATGGAGGTAAATGAAAATAATCAGATGACTCCTTACTTAATTTACACATGGCCTGAGCCACAATTCTTGATTGATTGATTGATTGATTGGTTTGGGAGTCTAAAATCTTTATAATATTAGCGAGCTGGTTGCTCAGTTTTTTAAGTAAGTGCCCGATCAAAAAGCATTGTGAGCCCAAAATCTCTAATAGGTTCTCACTGGGGACAATGCCTACAGAACCATGGTTCCTAGGACCATGGGCCTGTTTGTTTGAAGAAAGAGGGCCTGAAAAAATGACAGAATCATTGTCAGAGCCTTGAAATGAGTCATCGAGGACCTCATTTAAATCTAATAGCTTGGGGGACTTGAATGACATAGGGGACTTGAGAGATTTGGTAGATTTAGGGAACTGTGGAAGAGATTTCCCTACTAAGCCCTCTAAAAAGGGATCGATCTTACATTGTTTGTTTCTTGTTCCCTGTTCCAAGTTCTCATATCCCCTTTGTCTACTTCTCTTGTGAGACATATCAATATAGTTATAATTCCCAATAATATGGTACAGCCAAGTTAGAAACACAATAGGCAAAACTGAAACAACAGTCAATTATATCAATGATTTGACTATATAGCCTAAAATCTGCAAGCTTGAATACTCAGTTATATACACTTAAATGAATACAAAGTGAATCTCAAAAGTTATACATTTCTCAGATTCAAAACCAGTATAAAATCCTCAATTTCCCCACCAAATAAATCAGATATATCAGCTAAGTCCTTCAAGTGTTGCTGATCAAACCTCGTCCGTTGTAAGCTTCCTTCCTTCCGCTTCTTACGAAAATAGTTCAAAGGGATTCTCGTGATTGATCAACAAAGAAACAGACAATGGTTGAAGAGGGATTCCAACCTCACTCACTGCATTGGCTTAAGGTCTTATCCTGTCCTGAGTCACTAGGCAGCCAGAAATTGACTGAATTCCTATAGCCTGGGTTGCCCCTCATCCCGCCGTTGCCTAAGGCCATGCACACAAGGGCGCGCCCTTGCGTGTGAAGCCGTTAGGTACTGGCCCATGGCACGCACCCGTGGTGCTGCCGGGGACTGCGGATGTTTATACGGGGCTCATCCAGAAGTCACTGCGGTCCATACTCACCCAGGGTCCCCAGCACAGCTCCTGTCCACACCAGCCCAGCTGTGTCCAATTAGGGCTCCTAACCCCCACTTCTCCTGCCTGTGTCCTAAGAGAGAAATCGGGCCATGCTCAGGCAATGTCCCACTGACCTAGGAAAATCGAGCCAGGACATACTAAAATTAATGACATAGAATGCCCATTAGGAACAATGGAGAGAACACAAATGCTAAGTGTGGAGACATATGAATAACAATATGCTTTAATGGGCTGTAAATAAAAACACTAGAACTACATCATGTGGATGGAGTGACAAACTGAGTGGAATGACAGGGAGGAGGCTATGAGCATCAGGTGCAATATCAAGGGATTGGGTGGGATAATAGAAGGAATGCCATGAAAAGCAGGTAGAATGACAAAGTTCTGGGTGAAATGATAATTGATAGGGAGGAGTGACAAGGAGACCACAGACAGCATTGCAGCTCCACTGTATGGATAAGGAGGGAGTATGGATAAGGAGGGTTGACTAACATGTTCAGCCCCCCAAAGTCAATCCACTCCCTTAATATTGAGGAAATCAGTGCTCTTATCAGCCTTTACTTCAAGGTACTAGTAGTCCTCTGATAGTCAAAACCAAGAGTACTTGTGGACGAATTTGGAACTTGGTCAGAGTAGGCTTCACAATCATAAAAAAACTTTCCTAATGAAGGCACCCTTACTGCCACATTTTAGAGCACTGGTGTCTCCCTCCCCTGTGAAGCTGTTGTGTGTTCCTGAATAAGGAACACAGGACCCCTGATCCTAAGGTGCCAAAAATCAAGAAGATTGCCAATGGAATCAGACCAAGGTTTGTACCCTTGCGACAAGATCAGTGGGGGAACTGGCAAGTCTTCCACAATTATGGGAGCACTTCTCCCATCATTGTGGAGGTGAGCCACCTGGATCGAGGGGTCCAAAGGCACAGTCGGGCCAACATCACTCGTATTGATCCTATTTGTCCAATGATATCACTCTGTTTTTTGAGTGGCAATAGCTCGAAGACATATACCAATGCCATCTTCCTGGCATCATTAACATCCTCTTCCACAACCTCCAGCCTCAGTCTCTGAGCACCTGGTAGGCCAGAGAAATCCATATTATTTGGACAACCAATTTCCATACCCTCCAATTTATCACTTATAACCAAATCAGTTGTTGAATTTACAGAATTCGGTTCCTCCACGGGGACCTTGTTTTCTGAGCCTCGTATCCTATTGTGACCTGGGGATCCTGTCCTTCTATGTGACCATCCAAGGTCAATTAAATTAATTGAATGTGCCAAATCAAGATTTTTTTGAGAATTTTACCATCAGATGGATTATCTCGTCTTGACAGTGAACAAGGGAGTGATATTCTTATAGCATCTGCTCACTAGTGTGCCCAGCCTCTCAAACTGAGGTTTAAGGCTGTACATCCCCTGAGCAACATGGCCTGATTTAAAAGTGACCATAGCCATGGCTCTAATATATTTCTAAAATAAATATTTAACAGTGAATATCTGTGGAGGAAATTAAAGTGAATGCCACCTTTTTAATCATCCATAAAAGGTGTTTAATACGCTCTGATTGATTTAAAGATCTCTTGGGTTTTGGATAGTTTATAAAGACCAATTGTGTTTGAATCAGTTGAAGCTGCCAACTGTCAGCAATTGGCCATACATTGGGCTTAGTACAGGGAAGAAAGTCCTTCCTTAGATGTTTTTTCAGAGTTACAAGAGCCCATTGGTCCTGTACATTAAGGTCACCATCCTGGGTAATTTGAATTGGATCTCTACTGCATGGCTCTTCTTCCTGTGAGGGTAATTCTAAAAATCCCTAAACCTTACTAACCACTGGAGGTCCAGTGGCAGCATCCTCACCTTTCCTTGGCTTAGATCTCTGGGATTTCCTTAACTTTTCCTCTGTTTGATTTCCTAATAGCTGAAATAATTTCTGAAAAATAATTTGCCTCCTGGCGCAAAATCCTTTCCCTTGACCGAGCCTTCCAATTTTGATATTTTTGGTTTTCTTGACCATCCTTGGTTTCCATTTATATTTTTTCATTTTCTGTGAAGCAAATCCCTCCTTTGGTAGTAGAGTCAAACTAGTGTTATGATCCCTCCTTTGCTCATTAATCGGTGATATATCTCCTTGTGATTCCCCTATTAAGCACCCCCCCCTCACTTCTTTATTACCCACAAATTCCCCTGGAGGCATCAAAAATTTGGCCAAAGTCAATAATGTAGCATTGGAATCTGATAGAAGATTGTACAACTTCTTAATAGCTTGAAAAATAACCGCTATTAAATGGCCCATCCTAACACACTGAGTTCTCCATATTTCCCATACTGACTGATCAAGTGGCCCAGAAAACACTGGATCAGATCCATCCTTTTGGTCTGGGGAGGATGGATTTGATGAATGACTTAATTAGTTGTCATCTGACTTAATTGATGTAGGATCCTCTAAGAAAAATTCATTGATTTTTAGCTGCTTCTGTGACATATTAAGGGTTTCCTTTGGGCTATCATCCAATCTCTCTTGATCCCCAACAGGTCATGATTTATTCAAAACATCATCCTCCCATATCTTTCCACCTCAAACTGAGCAGGAAAGTACTTAGTAATCTTAGGTTGATCCATCACCAGGGCAGGAATTAATTTTCTAGGATCCAGCATTGCTAATTGTTTAGTTGTACTCCTAGTAAGAACCATTGCTGATATAATATCATACTCTCTTGTTGATTTGGTTTGATAATAGACTGTATACATTTCTGTGGTGTCTTTGAGCTAGCATTACATGGACGTGATGAAACCGAGGACTCATGGAATCCTGGCGTGTTTCAGGGCCTGGTGAACCTGATGGCAACAATTGATAAAGCAATGGAAAAACACTGGAAAAGTGCCAAAGTGTTCAAGGGACTTTCAAAAACTATTCAGAATGAGCTGCTGGACTGCATGCTCACAGTGGCTAGGGACTTCATCATTCAGGAATTGAAGTCTACTGAATATATGGCTATCCAGCCGGATGACACCACAGACATGTCAACTCAATGCCAATGTATTTATCAGTACATTGATGGCAATGACTTGGCTGTGGTATGATTTATGTATTTACCAAACTGCCAGACACTCATGCTGAAACAGTTGCTGCAGCATTGCTACAACAACTAGAAGCTGTTTCCCCTCAGGGCACTAAAAAGAATAAACTGATTGCTCAGAGTTATGATGGAGTAAGCATGATGCGTGGAGCACATGGAGGCATCCAAAAGCTGATACGTGATGTGTACCCCAACGCACATTACGTTCACTGCTATGCCCATCAGCTAAATTTAATCATGCAGCAAGCGGTTTCCAGGATCAAGGAAGCGAAGGTATTCTTTGCAGGTCTAACTGGCTCATCTGCTTTCCCCTCAACTGCTCATGCCCCAGCTGAGGTCAGCTGGCCGTCTGACTTTAGGGACCAATCCAGGATCTAGGGAGTGAGGCAGTCCCGCAGATAGGTCGGGCCGAGGCTGTGTAGGGCTTTAAAGGTGAAAATCAACACCTTGAATTGGGCCTGGAAGAAAATAGGTAGCCAGTGCAGAGAACAGAGTACTGGTGTAATGTGCTCCTGGTGACCCAACCCCATAAGGAGAAGGGCCACCGCATTCTGTACCAGTTGCAGCCTCTGGACTGTCATCAGGAGTAGCCCCACATAGAGCGTGTTGCAGTAGTCCAGTCTCGAGGTAACAAAAACATGACTGATGATGGCCAAGTCGGAGTCTGGGACATAAGGCTGAAGTCACCGAACCAGATGTAACTGGTGAAAAGCACCCTTCACCACCATCTCCACATGAATATCCAAACAGAGGCGGGAATCCAGGAGCACCCCTGGACTCCGCACCTGGGAAACCAGAGGGGGACAAATCCCATCAATGATGGGGTAAATCACTCCCACCACTCTCCCCACCAAAATTACCTCCATCTTGTCAGGATTCAGCTTCAGTCAGCTCTGTCTCATCCAGTCCCCCAGCATATTGATGACAACTCACTCCATCCCCCACCCCTCTCTGGACATGGTGTCTGAGGGGAAACAATGGAGGGGGACTCACAGGCATCCGGGGAAGGCCCTTGAGGGGGTGGGGCCTGGGAAGGGTAATTTCCAGGATGCTCCCCATATCATTGGGGGCAGATGACTTGAGACTGGAGGCAGCAGCGTAGGCAAGGCTAGGGCATTTGGCAGCAGTGTTGGAGCTGACGGAGTCAGTGGAGCGAGTGTCAACTCCCCCTCCGGACATAGTGGTTGAGGGGAAACAAAGGGGTGTGTGCTCACAGGTGGCCGGCGAAGGGCTGTGGGACACTATTCCCTCCCACCACCCTTGCAGGGGCAGGGTCTGGGGAGGGGAATTTCCGGGATGCTCCCCATATCCTCGGGGGTAGCTGGAGGCTGTGCCGGAGGTGCATGCTGGGGGCGCGGGTTGAAGGGGCATGGTCAAAGGGGCCTGCCCTTTGGCTGTGCCTTTCGGCTGGGCCAGGAGGTTGGGGTAGATGGATCATTGGTCTGTGTGAATAATGTGGCATTTCTACTGGTAAAGGTGATGAGGAACTCCCCCCTCCCCCCCCAGTGAGAGAGGGGTGGAGAGGGAGGATGTTCCCTGGTGGTAGCAGGGGATGGAAGAAAGAACAGTTTGGAGCCGGCTTCCTGGTGTGAGCAGGGAGTGGCATGAAGGTGGAACCAGTGGGAAGTATTGAGGGGATTGTTACATTTAGTTGTTAAATATAATAATGTGTAATGAATTGTGATGGGTAGTTAAGGGGGTTGGCTTGAGTCATCATAATATATTATTGTACTATTGTGCTGAGTCCCTGTGTGGAATGTAACCCAGGTAATGTTATTTTGTTGATGTTGTGAGTCGCCTTGAGCTGACCTTGGTCTGGAGAGTGCAAGATACAAATAAATGATTGTGATGATGATGAAACTGCCTCACAACCTCTCCTAATGGCTGCATGTACACGTTGAACAAGAGTGAGGACAGAATAGAACCAGGACACCACACGAGAGGTCACGGGGGGAAGATGACTTATTCCCCAGCACCACCTGTTGGGTCCTACCAGCTAGGTAGGAATGGAACAATTTTAGAACTGTCCCACCCTATCTTCCAAGTACCACAAGAGAGTCACCAACAGCTCATGATCAACCATGTCAAAAGCTTCAGAGAGATCTAATAGGACCGGTAAGGTCGAACATCCCTGGTCCATCTCCCGGTGCAGATCTTCGACCAAGGCCACAAGCACAGTCTCAGCGCCATACCCTGGGTGAAAGCCAGACTGGGAGGGGTCTAGAAAGCTGAGGCTATATAGATGCTCCCGGAGCTTATGAGCCACCACCCATTCAATAAGATTGGCCGATAACTGGCAAGCGAATCAATGTCAAGCGATGGTTTCTTGAACAGAAATGGTGAGAGAGACCATTAAAGATCGGTGGTCAGAGTTGCCTGATGAGTCTCGGCTTCCCAAAAAATATACCAGGGAAACCCTAGAAATGCCTAGCAGTGGCAGTCTGTGATATCATTATCTCCCATGCAAAGGAATGATTCGCATTCACCAAACATTTGGCGAGTGCAACATTGGTGCAAGCAGACTTGTTTGAAGCTCACAACAGACACTTTCCACTGCAAGCATTAAAACAGGCAATGGGAGCCTATCCGATGCTACAGAAAGACAGGTTAAAATCTGAGCTTTCTATTTTGTATGCGAGGGAGGGAAGAATTCCATGGTGCAAAGGATGCCTCTCAGTTACTTCAAAAACTTCTTGATAACAATCTGCAGGAATGCTTCTCTGCGACTGAGACACTGCTTCAAATTATTGTGACAATACCCATGACCACAGTGGAATTGGAGACATCCTACTCAGCTCTAAAGAGAATAAAAACTTCTCTGCACAACGCAATGTCCAAAGAATTACTAAATGCATTGGCAATGCTGTCAATAGAGAAAAGAATGATAAAAGAGATTCCAAATTTTAATCAGAGGACAATTGAACTCTTTGTTCAACTTGAAGACCACTGGGCACGTTTTCTATAAAACCGGTGAATTGTTGTTTACCCAGTATATGCTTTCCTTGAGTTTGACCGGTAAATGCTTTCTTGGATCTAGGATACCCACATGGTCAATGCTTCCCCCTCCCCCCCCTCCTATTTTATACTAACATCAAACATTACTGTGTGAGTATCTTAATTTAAATGTTTTTGATAAGTGTTCTGATAGTCTGATAAGTGATATGTGTTTGATAAGTTCTGATATGTTTTAAGTGTTTATAAGTGTTCTGATAGTTATGGGGAGGGGACAGTATAAATAAAGTTGCTATTGTTAGAATTCCACGTGTGGTCTTTTAATCATTTTTTACAAAAGTGTTTAAACTGGGGAGGTGATTCTGTGCCCTGTAGCTGTCCCTTATCATTGTGTTCATGTTCTATTCCATTGAACATGTAAGTGTGAAATTTCAGGCCTGTCTCCGCCTACCATTGGCCCAGGCCTGCTCAATTCTGGCCCCTCCCAGTGACCCACCAGCCTTAAAACCCACCAGCCACCACTGGTTCAGGAAGAGAAGCGTCCAGATCACAGATCTGTTCCCTTTCCTCCTTGAGTCTCTGCTCCCTTATCCTGAGCTCAGTCTTTCAGTGCATGGGGGTAGGATAGGATTCAGGGGTCTAATCCAGAAAATGAAAAGGAACCAACATAAAAACTAGCCACAAGCCACAGCAAAACAGTGAACTTAGGATAAGAGAACAGTGATGGGGGGCATGCATGCATGGAAAGGGAATAGAGCATGGATTAATGGCACAGAGCAATGATCTGTAACTTCCCTTTCCTGAGCACACCACTCAAGCACACCCCTCACCAGAAGGGGGCCAATCCTGGGGAAGTGGGGGTGGGGAGTCCAGACAGGAGGGAGAAAGGAGCAGTCTAAACAAGAAGGTGGGGTATGTGTGTCCACCTGTGACGGAGAGACCCCAAACAAGGGGGAGGAAAGAAAGGGGAAGAGAAAAGTCCAAACTAGATGGGGGAGAAAGAGGAAATGGGGCAATTTCCCCAGAGCCCCACCAGCTCCACATGTTCAGTTCAGCCCAGGGGAGATGCCTTCTTCTCTCTCCTGCTGCCACTGCCACTGTCTGCTTCACCATACAGGCATGGACGCAGAAGCAGAAAGCAGGCACATGTGCCTGCTCTCATTATGGGAATGCAGGGCAGCAGCAGTGAGGTATGGGTTGCTCAGGGAAGGCAGGGCACTTCCCCTTTCTACTTGTATATGACCCACTGCCCCTGATTTAAAAACAGTCACCAATGGTGGGAATTGCTGCCAATTTGTTTTATTTTATTTTTTTAAAGTGGATTCTTGCTCGCATAGAGCAGAACTAAGATAAGTAGGGCTGAAACTCACCCTCACAAATCTCGGCAAGAACCAGATTCTCTCTGAGATTTGTGAGAATGAGAACGGGTTGAGAATCAGCTGATTCTTGACCCGTTCTCATAAGAATCCCGCATGGCTGAAAACTGGCTCTGTGCATGCGAAAATGGCTCCTGTGACTGGCCATTCTGCACTTGCACAGCCCCTGGTGACCATTTTCACATGTGCAGAGTGTATGTATGCGCAAAATGGCTGCTGGAGGTGTGCACTTGCAGAAGGGGCACAGTGGCCAATTGTGCATGTCCAGTGTTTTTGAGAAACTTACGCAGAGTGATGGGAGCATGCATGCATGGATCGGGAACCGATTCATGGAACAGAGCAATGATCTCCAGACCTTCCTCTTCCTGAGCGCACCCTCAAACACACCAGAAGAAGGGGGGCAATCGTAGGGAAGGGGGGGAGTCCAGACAGGAGGGAGGAGGGAGAAAGGTGGGATCATGAAATCTCGCCGGGTTTGAGAGAATCTTGTGTGATTCTCACAAGAACAATTCCCATTCTCGTTTCACCACTAACTGTTTCCATTCATTTCATGGAACTAAAATCCTCTTTTATGTTCTTCTTTTCCATACTTTGTATTTCCTCATTTATGTATAATCCCTTTATAGGTAACAACACAGATATCTTTATTTCTGCAAACATTAATAAAATTTACTTTTGTTACATGCATTAATGCTGTATGAAACTTATTTATCTTTATTGTATAATTTTCTCTTTCTATTGTCTTCAAATAGCTTTTGAGCATGCCTGAAAGCCAATGTCACAATAATCAAATCAAATTTTAAAGGAGAAACGTACAAAGAAATATGTTTTGGTCAAAATTTCCATTTCATAAAGAGTAATTTGGATCGCAAGCAAAACTGTACACATGAAAGTCATTTTTAACTTGCCGTGAGTAAAGGTAAAATTAGACCTTTGGCCGGCGTGGAAGTGACCTGGCCTGGCCGGGTCAGGAAGCCACGGAAGACACAGTCCAGACCAGGTCAGTGCACCAAACAGACATGCCTGCAGCCAGGACGCCAGCCACCTCCACCCCCACACTTCACATAGCATCCCACCCCACGCCATGACAGGCAGCCATGGTAGCTGGCCATGGCTGAGCTGACCTGGGCTATGTCTGCTGACCCAAACAGACACAATAGCCTCCTTTGGCCTGGTAGGGTGGTCTTAGCCTGGGCTGTGACTTCAGGGGTTTCTCAAGGTTAGAGCCTGGGTTAGCCATCAACACATCTGGGACAATCCTGGGCCAACATCTGGGCCACAATATGACTAAGTGGGCCACTGGCATGTCTGTTTTTACCCTAACATAATATTTCATTCAAGAAGCTCATCTCAGTGGATCTCAGGAAAATTGATTTTATAGCAGAAGGTGGTTCTTAGAGTTGATGAAATTCTAGATTCCGGCAATGACAGTACTCTGACAGCAAGCTTTCTTGAGGTTAGATATTTGTACAGTAATGTAAAAAGTAATGTTGACCTTTGTATTTTTGTTAACTGCATGACTTACATGATGTGATAACTCTCAGTTCAGTCTAGTCTATAATGGGTAAAAAAAAAAAATGGTCAACTGTCTCTAAGGAAAAATGATTGCCTGAATACCCATCTTGTAAAACTTAATGGCTTTCCCTTTATAATGTTATATCATTGGCTCTAGTGGATTAGGACAACTTTGATAATAGAATCGTACATAATTAAATTTTCATGCATGAATCAAAGTGTAGAGATTAGGAGACTCTTTAAGAGGGTCTGGACCTGTCACACCATATCAATAAACCCTGTAAGATGGTGCGCAACAAAAGCATTGATGGAGCACCCCTCTGTCACACTATTGTAGCAGTAATAGCTGATTTAAAAATAGAAATTCAAGATTTAATATCTCGCATAAGACCTCTGAAAACATATAGCTTTCCATTTTCCCACACAATGGCTCATAAAAATAGATCCAGTTAATGTATCCAAAATCATCTATGAAAAGATATTATATCCTGTTTACTCCAAACTTTGTGTGACTAAAATAAATATTTTCCACCAGTGCATTTTATTCTTGCACATTTTAGGGATATATGCAAAATTAGGTTTTGACACAGCAACATTTAATGCATGTTCATTTTATACACAAATATTATAAATGAATTCAATGAAATTACTTACACCTGTAAATGCCTGGGTATTTGCAGGATCATAACCATATTAACTCAGGAAAAAGTATATTAAATTTTATGCATTCAGTTCCATAAAAAGGATAATATTGCAATAGGTAGCTACATTGCAAAATATTTTGAAAACTTATCATTTACTGCATTTCTCTTTAGTTGACACGTTGTTCTTTGTTGCAATTTGACAGAAGTTGTGGAACAACTGAATTGCTGCCACAGAGCAAAAGAAGGTGACAGAAATTAGTTTTCTCAGGTTAAACAAGGTCACAGCTCTTTATTAAACTTAACTTCGGCCTGGGGCTGACAATGATGGAGAAAACACAACCCAAAAATCTCCCACCAATATCAAGTCCAGTGGTTTAAAGCCCCCAGGCAGACACTGGCTCCTTGGAAATATACAAATCCATAACCCCACCATTGTAGAGTAGTTTGGCAAAATGAATAATGGACTACACAAGCTAGGAGGGATTTGTGCTTTCCTACTTAGCTGTGCAGATGCCACCAACCCCTACAGATTAGAATGAACACTGTGGGTCGGACATTTCCTAATTGGCATTAACTCCACCACCACTTTGTAAAGAGGTGCCTCCCAATCCATAATTCTGTCACCATTGCCACCTAGCTTATTCTTCCACTGGACCTCCGGCACAAGAGCAGCCCGCCATACTTGGCATGTTCGCCCTCTGGATAACCCAGACCGCTTCAAACCAAGGTCTTTATCACTGCCTGCATCAATAGAGATTGATGACCTGTGGAGACAAGTGGACATCATCATCTCTGAAAAGTTCTGGCCCCAACTAACAAGAGTTAATGCTCTTTCCAGGTGGCAGCAGCCCATTCCAACAACCAGCTCTTAATTCTTCTAATCAATCACCCATTTCCTAGCTCCATCAACCTTGCGCAGGGGTTGAACACATCCCTCCAGACCTACCGCTGTAAAACTGGGCAAACACCAATTTAGCTTGAGACAACAGCTCCTTGATCTTTAAACAGTCCCTCCTGATCTTATGTACTGGTTCCAAACTGGATACAGGAGAGGTCATTCTCCTCCAAACGAATCGCTATCAAATGGGGATGGGGCTATTCAACAGAGGATGAATCATTGCCATCATCTGGTCCCAAAGTATGCCTTTCTTGCCTCGCCAGATGATTTTTGCCTGCCCACTCCGGTCCAGTTGGGAATCCCAGCAGCTGCGCCTGGCTGCCTCAACTGCCCAATGAACAATGCTGTTCCCAAGAATCCCGATCAGCTTCTGAACCCCAGTCACACAGAGAAAGAGAAAAAACACTCCCAATTAACATCCAAAACTCCATTGGCCCTTCCCCATCCCCTTCATGACCTCTAATCCCAAACCTGCTAAAGCCAGTCTAATAGCAGAGGATGGATGTAAGAATGACACGCTGCTGATCTCCATCTCCCCAAATCTTGAATATTGTGCTCCAGCATACCTGCTGTGCCACTGCTGTAGAAGAGGCCGTCCATATTCTAAATGAATGGGAACCAAATCGTTCCATGGGTAAACCCATGCTGGCTAAACATGCATGATTTCTGAGATCTGAGAACTAATCAGTGATAACCCCGTGTAATGAACGAACAGAGGCTCTGTCAAGATGGGTGACTAAACATGTAGGACCACAGTGCCCAGATAGGGCAGGTCACATTATCCCTCGGTTTGTAGAGTTGCATCATTGCTCCCCGACCTCACTGATCATTTTAGCCCGATACACCCTCAGTGACACAAAGTCTGCACCTGATTCCAGGTCTCCTGCCTGCAAGGCCTTGCCCAACCTGTTAACATGTGATCCCATGACCAGTTCCCTGATTCAGAATGCCCCATAAAAAGGCTACTTTAAAAGCACTCCCAAACAAAAATTTCCTCACTCCCAGATGAACAGATCCCACCCAACATGTCTGCAAGCAGTTGAGGGGACACTGAGAGTCTGTTATTCTTTAATCTGCCATACTGCCTATAGCAAGATTTCAGCGTGCCTTTAATCAGAGGGCTCTGCCTGGGCTCTGGGTGCCCTGTGACCTTAGATAAATAAAAATTGGCATCCCATCTGTGAGCAATCGTACTACATGCCAATCCACTTTTCTGAAGATGTAGCCATACTGTATTACCTGCGGAATAGGGATTGGAAAGTGCTGTCCCCTAGGCTTGAAATGAGAAGCAGCAGCGGCAGCTGTTTCTGATGTAAACAGGGCATTCGTTGCTTCTCACATAATGCAGCAGCTCTTGGCTTGTCACTCCATAGTTCCTCTGGAATGAACTCTGGTGTACTCAGGCCCCAAGCGTGTGGAAATGGGTACATTTTACCAGGGTCTAAGGGTCCGGGGGGTAGGAGGGGGTGGCGAGTCTCAAGCCCATTACCATGAGAAAAAATTGAAGCTAAATTGTAGATTATTATTATTATTATTAACAAACATTTATATAGCGCCAGCAGTGTACCTGGCACTTTACAAAGTAATAAAATAGACAGGGTCCCTGCCCCTAGGGCTTACAATCTGAGAGACAGGAGCTGGGGGAGAGAC
>QEPC01008436.1:2705450-2715553 GCA_003113815.1 Sphenodon punctatus | reverse complement strand
CGGTGGAGCTTGGGGTGGCAGGAAGGCCAGCCCCAGGAGAGTCGTGGTGTCCTCAAGCGATGACAGCCGAGGATGCTGGGAGCGTATGCAGACGAGCTGCAGCCTCACCAGTTCTTGGCCCGCTGGTCGGTGGAGCTTGGGGTGGCAGGAAGGCCAGCCCCAGGAGAGTCGTGGTGTCCTCAAGCGATGACAGCCGAGGATGCTGGGAGCGTATGCAGACGAGCTGCAGCCTCACCAGTTCTTGGCCCGCTGGTCGGTGGAGCTTGGGGTGGCAGGAAGGCCAGCCCCAGGAGAGTCGTGGTGTCCTCAAGCGATGACAGCCGAGGATGCTGGGAGCGTATGCAGACGAGCTGCAGCCTCACCAGTTCTTCCATGAGATAGCTACAGATGCACATTTCCTGGGCAATGACACAGACCAACAGTGGTGTCTGATTAGAACAAACCAGGTCGCTTTTACACATGACAAAAATAGGTTCTTATAAGTGCTCAAGATAAGACTGGGTGTTATAAATGCTGGAGATTTGTAATGTGTGATTATACTATTCCCTTTTTATGCAGTGAGATCTCACAGCCTTGTAAAAAGATGTCTCAAAAGGTATGATGCGTTCAATAGCCTCGTTTAAAAGTGGCCTAAGATCGCTTTTAGATGAGGCACTCAAAAAGTGTCTTGCAAAGATATGCTGGGAGAGAAACCTGTGCGGGGGTGGTGGTTAGACATTTCCCCGCACTACTGGAAGTGATATTGCTCCCATTCTGAAGCATCTGCTACTGAGAACAAGTGTAGGTTTTTAGATGCAGCGTTGTAAAACCCTGCAATGCCGCATCTTCAAACCTGCCCGTGTTCTTGGTGGCAGCTGCTTAGAATCGGAGCAACGACACTTCCAGTAGTATGGAGGAATGTCTAAACACACACACCACACGCACATGTTTCACTCCCTGAGTATATTTGCAAGGCACTTTTAAGCGCCTCGTCTAAAAGCGGTATAACACTGCTTTTAAATGAGGCGCTGAAAAGCGCTTCCTGAGCCCTGCGTTGAGAGAAAAACTGCACGGGGTGTGTTTAAATGCTCTCCACACTGACAGAAGTGATGTGCTCCCCGTTACCAGAAGTGGTGGTGGCTGGAGTTGCGGTGCTTTGAAGAGGTGTGTTCTGAAAGCCTGAAAAGTGAGGCTTTATCAGAATGCGCCTCTTCAAAGCACCACATCTCCAGCCGCCGCCGTTGCCGGCAACGGGGAGCACATCACCTCTGGCAGCACGGGGAGTGTTTAAACACTCCCCGTGTGGCTTTTCTTTCAAAGTGGGGCTCAGGAGGCGCTTTTCAGTGCCTCGTTTAAAAGCAGTGTAAGAGTCACATCTAGTGGGTCTTACAAGGCTGTGAGATCTCGCTGCATAAAAGGGGAATAGTGCGTTCACATATTACAGAACTCCAGCATTTATAACATCCAGTATTATCTCAAACACTTATAAGAACCCATTTTTTGTCATGTGTAAAAGCAGCCAGAGTTCACTAAAGAGTAAAGAAGGTGTAGCAGTGAGATGTTGGGTAGGGATCAATGGAGAAAAGGAGTAGCACGAAGAAGGAGAAATGGGTATAAACTGCAATAAAAACTGTATGGAATGACATAACATCAGCTCCACTGTCATTCCATCTGTTCCCCATGGTTCCTTCATTGACATTCCACCAAGTCCTTTGTCTTGTTGCAGTGCGCCTACTATGACAAGTTGTCACCTACTTCCTTTCTTTGCAGACAAAGTTGCTCCTATTCAGTATGAGTTGAAAGCTACTAATATGTTTGCGGAGTCAGGGTTCAGAACTGAGAAAGTTCAGTCTTGTCCTATGTATTTGCATCAGGTTCAGTGCAGTGTGTGTGCTTGGAAGGATGCGAGCAACCTGTTATGAATTAGATTCATATCCATCCTGGCTGGTGAAAGTCAGATGATGCTAGAGCTGTTCCTGACTGGGGTTGTCTGTACCCCTCCCTTAGGAAGGGCAGGTTGCAAGACATCTTAAAACTGTGGTTGTCCAGCCCCTACTCAGGTAACCATACCTTGATGCTGACTCGTCAGTCAGTTATCACCACATCTCTAACAGGTTATTGAACTGATGGTTGCTTGTAATTTTAAGTGCAATTTCAAGTACCTGGACTGCTTTTCTCTTAGGACTGTCCTTTAGTATTTGGAATGGATATACTCTATCAGGGATAAAAGTGCTTGCCTTGCATCCTCCTTGTCACCTCACTAGTCTAGGCATTTCCATCTTGTCAGTGAAGGAATCAGGTTGCTTGCAGACCCCAAATAAAGTAGGGAGCAGAGGGATGGGTACACATTTTCCAGGCCCAACTGTCCAGGGGGCCCACAAACTCATCACCATGAGGAGGAAAATCATGTTAAATTGTGGACACTTGAGTTGCTTATATTTCGATGAGTATACTTGTATACTATATAGTATACTTGTGTCTATATTTAGATGAGTAGCCCTAGAGGCAGGGACCGTGTCTATTTTATTACTTTGTAAAGTGCCAGGTACACTGCTGGCGCTATATAAATGTTTGTTAATAATAATAATAATGATGAGTATACTTGTATCTATGTATCTATATGGCATTCAGATGTTTCTGAATAAAAAAACAAAATGTTTTCTTTTGGAAAAGAACTTGAACTGCTACCATTTATTGTACTTAATTAGATTTACAACAAAAAACTACTGTTGTAGATTAGATTTACAACAAAAACTAATTTTCAGTGAAAAGCGCTCAGCCCTGCAACCTTTTTGCATGTTCTCGGTGACTGTGGCAGAAGCTGAAAGAGGTTTCAATGAAATGGCATTCATCAAAAACTGCAGACAATCAGCTATGGTACAGCAGCATTTAAGTCATCTTGCTATTTTGTCTGTTGAGTATGAACTTACAAGAAAAATCGACTTCATTGAGGTAATTTGTGATTTTGTAATGACAAGGACTGGAAAAATAAAAGCTGTGAAGGGATAAGTCATTTCTGTGCCATTTTAGGAATAAAATATAATTTTTCATTAATTAATTAATGTGTCCATGTGAAATGGGACTGGGCGCTCATGAGTTTGTCCTGGCTTTAGCAAAATGTTGCTTCCATTACATGATTACTTGTAGTGCAAAGCTAAATTACCCCCTTTTACAGAGGTGTAGCTACATGGAACAAGGGGTTTGGTTGAGCCTGGACCTTGAACTGGGGTAGGAGGTTGGGGGCTTTGCAAGCGCCCTGAGTGCTGCTAGGAAATTTTCAGAGTGGAGGGAGGGAGGCCAACACTCTGCTTAAAACTTCCTTCTTGCTGGGGTTTATGCCGTTCCAGGGCAGTGAATGTGGGAGGGCTGCTGCTTAGGGAGACACCACCACCTTGCCATTTGGGGGACCTGTAATTGGGACACAAGCCCAGGTTCACTAAAGCCTTCTTCTGTCACTGCCTTCTCCATCTCATCTGTAGTACAGTACTAATGTATAGCTAGATGTCTCAACCCTACCCAATGTCCATTTCCAAGTCACAACCACCCCCAGCTGAAGCTCGTTAGTTATATAATAAGAACCTGAGGTACTGACTCTGTGCTCTGTGAATACGCAAGAGGGCCAACTCCCTGCCATGCGATTGAGATGCTCCTGGAGCTGTTGAGCAACCACCCGTTCAATAAGATCAGGGCCTGGAGCTTGAATGATACAATCAGTCTAGCCACTTCATCCTCCAAAACAGGAGGCCAGGTAGAAAAGGAATCAGTTCCATCATCATCCTTACGAAGAGGTAAAAATATCCCTTCAGGAGAATGCATCTGAGTGAAGAAGTCCACCCACAAACTAGAGGGAACTGGAAAAGGAGATGGACTCCTAATATCCGAGATATTCCAGTTGACCAGACGCCAGAATCTCTGTGAATCCCTGGTATCACTTGCCTCCAATATTTCAAACCATCTTCCTTCCACAAATAAACACTTCTTAGCTCTAATTAGATTCCTATAATCCTTTTTAAGGGAAAAATACTGAGCTGACAATCTATGGGTATTCCACTTACGATAGGCTAAGTAAATGGCAATGATTTTGCTCCTAGCAGCCCTACAATCCCCATCGTACCAGGGTTGGTTTTTAGACCAATTCTAAGGGTGTTAAAGGCATCAATAACCCGGGCATCCTCCTCATGTCCTTTGATCGTTGCCTTAACTTGCATACACGCATCTTCTTTGAGTACCATATCCAGAGACCCAGCAAGGGATTTCCCCCACTTAGCTGAACAGTGTCTTTCTGCCAGATAGGGATCCAAAGGCTCAGAATGTTTGTACAAGAGGAGGCACAGAGGAATCACTTAAGTCCAAAGCAAGGATTAGTGGGAGATAGTCACTGACCTAACATAAACCCACTTCAAAATTCTTAATAACTTGCAGTACACTAGAGGAAACAACCACATAATCAACAACACTTGTCCCCTGAGGACCAACAAAAGTAAATTCACCCCAGGGATCACCAAAACCTGCACCGTTTAAAATATGCAGCCGATATCCCATAACTATCTTTGCAAACCTAATGCCTGAGACCGTGATCATCTGGTCCTTCAACTCTCTAGGCTTTAGAATACTAGCCATATAAGGGGAAGGTGGTTCACACTGAGGCAAGAAGTTCATCATCATGACCAATTCTTGCATTGAAGTCACCAGACATAATGAAGAGACCTTTAGGATACTTAATTAATAAAACCTCAATTATATTTTCTAGGCTAGACCATATCCTAGAATCATATGAACCTGCATTTTGAGGAGGAATATACACTGTAAGTAAAATAATTAGCTGTGAACCATACCTTAATATAAGCCCCAAAGCAAAAGGAGGGAATTTAATTTCTGAAATAATCATACTAACCAACCCTTCTGCCACTAAACATCCCAAGGATCCATTAATTTGAATTTTTAAAAATATTATGCTTATTGTTTCCAACTTTGGTTTTTAGCCACCCTAGTAAAATAATCACCTGTTGTCAGCATTTTGGGAGATTCGTCATTACCTTAGATGGTAAGGCCACTGGGCAGGGATCTGTCTGAAAATATGTAACTGTAGCAGCACTGCGTACGCCTAGTAGTGCAATAGAAATGATTAGTAATAGTAGTGTCTGTAATATTTAGTACACGGAACACCTACTCTACTTGCTTCTAAGCCTGGCTCTGCTTTTGGTCTATGAAGAGATCTTGTGAGGTGAGGACTCCTCTGCGCCTGGTGACACAACCCTTGAGGGACCAGCGCATGTGGGCGCTTGGCAGGTCACAGCGAGTAGTAAGTGTTGTCCCTCTCACCTAATCTATGGCACCGAGGGTTCAGCTAGTCACCTGATAGGGCAAGAAAGGAATTTTTCCTGTTAGCAT
The DNA here is from genome assembly GCA_003113815.1 of Sphenodon punctatus. Classification (NCBI taxonomy): domain Eukaryota; kingdom Metazoa; phylum Chordata; class Lepidosauria; order Sphenodontia; family Sphenodontidae; genus Sphenodon; species Sphenodon punctatus. Next base: position 2,710,183 of record QEPC01008436.1, on the reverse strand, counting down.
GAAATCATCATGTGTGCTGCATGTTTTTTCACTATCCTGCACAGGTCCTTCACCCTCAGTTCTGTTTCTGTTAGTGTTTGAGCAACTGGGGGAAATTTAAGGTATGGTTTGGCATATATAGGTTAATTATAGGGCAGTGTTATATTCTCTCGATGTAACCAAGCCAAGCACGTGCACCTGGGACCTCGCATCTTCGGGAATGTTACAGTCCTTCTCTCTCCCTCTGTTCCCCTTTCTTCGTCTCCCTCCCCCCCCCCCCCGGATCTCTCAGATTGTCTATTCCATTACTTTTGTAATGCGCCAGGTACATTGTTGGCGCTATATAAATGCTTGCGATTAATAATAATAATAATAATAATAAATTAATAATATTGCTGCTCTGCAGAGAGGTTCAGTGCATAAAAATGGAGGAATGGGTGCCAGAGCTGATTGAGCAAGTGGCTGTAGGAGGCATCTCTGTTGAGATATGGGCTAATCATGATGAATGCTTGAGAGGCCCATGTCTCTGCTCCTCTCCACCCTCCAACAGAGACCGGAACAACACCTCCTGGCAGGACTTGGGTGGTTTCCCATTTCTCCTACTTCCTCCAGCACTATTAAGTCATGTAGTGGTGTCCCAAGGATCAGCATTGGTGCAAGGATTTTTGGCGCTGTAGGTGACCCCGCCCCTCTGCCGCCCCCTGTGTACTGCACAGAGCTTATTCGTGGCAGTGGCAGAGGCAGTTGGATTGGGGTGGGGCCACCTAGGGCAGCAGTTTGAAGGGAATGCCTCTCCCATCTCTTCAGCAGCTGCTGCTGCTGCCTCTCCCATGCTGCTAATAAGTTCCACAGCTGGATCAAAAGTGGTGGTGTCACGTAGGGCAGCAAGCTGAAGGAGGTGCTTCTTCCATCCCTGATCCAGTGCAGAGCTTATTGGTGGTGGCAACGGTAGCTGGATCAGGGGCAGGAGATCTGCTCCCTCCCCTTGCTACCCTGGGCAGCCACCCTGGGCTGCCTTTATGGTAGCGTCAGTCCTGCTGAGTATGGATGGGAGTATCTGGGAACAGTAGCAGAGGACAATAGCCTCGACAAAGGTGTTCCCCTCAGGTATTCCCGTAGTGACTCTCTTTGGGTAAGTTCTGGTTTGAAGGTTTGTGACACTAGACCCCATATTCTGTAATGTTTGCTGTTTCTGTTTTTCAGACTGGCTTAGTTAACAAAGGGCTACAGTCTCTAAATCTCAATTGTTGTCTCCTTGTCTTTTCCCACCAGTACAGTGACAATGGGGTTTCTCGGTTATACTCCTTAAAGACTACAGGAAATAATGCTCTTGACAATCTGTGGTCAGGCAATAGGTTTGCAGCACAAATATTTTTTTGTGTCTGTTATCCAGCATACTTGACCGAGTAGTGGCCAGTGCCAATTATGCATAAATTATATATATTATAGTGCCGTGGGAGCGACTCTATTGGGTAAGGAAGGTGGGAGCTTCTGCTGAACTTTCGCCATTGACTTCCATTAGGTTTCTGAGCCACTTCATTTCCGTGTTGGCGACTGAGCTGTCCAAAGCCTTCACTGATCAATGCAAGGGTGAATCATGTTGTAAATGGCTCAGATAATTGTATGAAGGGGTCCTCCAAAGTCTGGTGGTGAGTGTACTTGGGTTGCAGGGGGGAGGGAGAGGTGAGATATTCAAGGTCCTATTTTGTGCTATGGGGCCATGATAATGCTGACAATTCTGAAATTAATAAGTAGCCAGTGGCACACTGCTGCCGGCAGGGCTGGCTGTACTGAGATGGGGCGGGGCTCAGGGTTCTTGCTAGGGGGTGGGGAACAGCAACCATAGTCCCTCTTTGGCAGTAGCCTGGGCAGGGGGGCAGAGGGAGGAGGAAGTCAGAATGCCCCCCCCCCCTCCTGCTGCCCGCCTGGCCATGTGCCTGTGTGTCCATTTGCCCAACCTGCCTGTGAGCCCTGTCACTCCTGTGAAAGTGCTGATGCCACTAGAGATATCACCTAACGCCAACTACCCCTCCAGTGCAGGAGAGACAGTGGGGTATAGTGGGGGGAAAGGGAATTCAAAACTATACCCACCACCACCACCACCACCAAGGTCCCCTCGGCAGCAGCTTGGGTGCTGCTCGCTGCCCACTCCCCTGGATCTTACCGGTCTGGGGTACCTTTTCTTCAGGTCAGTTGCCTTCCTGCTAGTGCAGGTGGTGCTCCTGCCACTGCCACTGTTATGAAGGGCCTGTGGTGCTGCACATGTGTGTGCATACCGGTCCCCACCATGTTCCCTATGTGGCATGCTAGAACTACATTTCCTAGCATGCCAGATAAGGAACATGGCGCCGGCTCCCATGCATACACACACAACACTGCAGGCCCTTCAAAATGACTGTGGCAGTGGCACCCTGATATTGTGTGTATCAGTGTCAGCATCAGGGGAGCAGAGACACAGGCAGCATGGGGAAGCAGAGAGTAGTGGTGAATCCATCTGTGAAACTGGGTGAGTGTGCTAGAGGAGGGATGTGGAGGCAGGCAGGCTGTGAGTGCAAGCATGTGCTGGGAGGGAGGAGGGGGAGAGAGTGACTCTGTGTCTGTGATTGTGTGTGTGTGTGTGTGTGTTGGGAGGAAAGGGGGAGGAGGAGGGGCAGTGAATGACTGTGTGTGTGTTGGGAAGGAGGGTTGAGGTGGTGCAGTGAGTGACTCTGTGTGTGTGTGTGTGTGTGTGTGTGTTGGGAGGAAGGGGGCAGTGGGTGACTGTGTGATGGGGGGTCAAAGGGTGACTGTTTGTGTGTGTTGGGGGAGGGGGCATTGAGTGACTCTGTGTGTGTGTGTGTGTGTGTGTGTGTGTGTGTGCGAGAGAGAGAGAGAGAGATTGAAGGGTCTCGAGGGTTCATCATGGGCAATGGGACAGAAAATTAGCACCGTGAACAGGATGGTGGTGGTGGGAAATGGAAGCAGGGGAAAGACAAAAGAGAGAGATGGCATGTACATGGTGCATTTGGTAAGCAGATGCTAGATGGACAGCAAACCTGGCCCTCCCAATTCTGGATCCCCCACTATGACCTCTGTTGGTGGGACATAAGGGGATGCATTTTGAGATGTGCCAATTTTCATGGGCCTCCAGATTGTCCATAATGACAACATGCCTCCTCTTTCTGGTGTCCTTTCCTAGACTCGCGTTGTGTGCTTTCGTCTTAATTGCTTAAAAAGGTTTTTAGGACAATATTTTTCACTTGCCTCCAGTGGAGATACTGTAAAGATACATTCTTTACAGTACTACAAAAACTAAGGCATATGCTTGTCTATTGTATGCTTGTATCTGCAAGCCAGCCAAAGGTAGACAGGGCTGGCTTGTATTGAAGACATTAGACTGTAATTCAAGAAGACAGAGCTCACTCCCCTGTGCTGCCTCTAACTTTTTGGGTGGAGGGAAGGGAAGGGGGTATGTTATCATGTATTTAAAGAGGTCAGGAAGTCAAGAAGTGGTCATCTAAAGGAAACTAAGAAAGTAGTTTAGAGAAACTGGAATGTGATTACCCAAGAGAGAGTCCAGTTCTGTTCACATCAGTAGACAATTCCTCACTGATATGATAGAAGCATGATCAAACTTTAAATATGTTGCTCCACTCGTCACAGCACTGAGCTGTGTATTTAAATTGTATTTAAATACTAATGACAAGTTGTGTGTAGGAGCTGGAGGCCATTGATAATGGTTACATAGCTCAGCATTGCACTGCAGCACCTGGAGGAATTACGTAGCTCAGCGTTGTACTGCGGCAGCTGAAGTGTATTACCAATCACAAACCTTTTAAATTTATACAAGATAAACCTCTTGGCTTAAGGCAGAAGTTAAGGTAGAAGTTAAGGTGAAAAATCACTCATGCTCCAAAAAGCAGGGAAATTGTAGGTTAAGGCTCTAGCCTTAACTTGCGTGCCATTTCAGCAGTGAAGATCCCCTGATAGGCCCCCACCCTCCCTCCCCTGGCCCTCTCCACACTCCTATCCTCCACTCTCTACCCTCCCTTTCATGACACTTTCAACCCCTGTCCACACTTCTATCGTTCTCTGAGGCATACACATACTCCCTATCCTTGGGTGCTCCTCAGTTTTGCCGAAGTGTGAAGAACACCTTGGCAAAACTGAGGAGACAAAACTATAATAATGGACTATTGCCATAAACACATTGTCGCGTTGTGCCTCGGTTTCCCCAAAAGGAAAATGTGCTTAGTGGCCAGGCCTGACATGATCTGGTCTGGATATAGGGCGCTCTTTTCCAATATGAGGAATTCGAGTTTACACTTTGCTAATAAGCCAGCCAGCTCAGCAAAGTATAGTAAAGACTAATTCATTATATAAATGAGGCTGAGACTTATGAATATTATAAAATATGAAGCAATAGTTTACTTAAGTTCAAATAAAGACATAGTACAAAAGAAAGTGTCAGTTAAAAGTACATGATTTAGAAAGACATTTCTGTTCAAGTAACAGCTCTGTTACAATTTCAACGATCTTAACATCTATAAGATATAACATATGCTCTAAGTATTATTGCTATGGTTGACTCAATGCATCATATAGGATATAACGTATTACCCAGTCCTTTCCCCATTCTGCCAGATGAAAGAAGTGAGAGAAGCTTCAGGAAAGGAAGCTTTCTGAAAAATCCATCTTTCCTCTCTCTTCTTATAGAATGAAAGATGCTTGGAGGTCAGCTAAAAATGACGTCAGGTCAAAACTGCTGACAGGGA
>QEPC01008436.1:2686504-2704878 GCA_003113815.1 Sphenodon punctatus | reverse complement strand
CTGGGAGATAGACGCAGGATGTTCAACATTTCTCATCCTGCTAGATCTCTCGGCCGCTTTTGACACCGTGGACCATGGGCTGCTGTTGAGACGGTTGCGTGACTTGGGGGGTCTGGATGGGACTGTTCTTGAATGGTTCCGGTCATTCCTCTCAGGGAGAAGCCAGCGGGTGGTGTTGGTGGATGAGACATCTTGCCCCCATGCTTTATCATGAGGTGTTCCGCAGGGTTCCATTCTGTCTCCATTATTATTTAATGTATATATGCAGCCCTTGGGGGAGGTTGTGAGAGGGTTTGAGGTGCGATGTCACCAATATGCTGCTGATACTCAGCTGTACCTCTCTTTTTCAACTGTCCCAGACCCTGCTGTCTCATTGCTATCCCAGTGTTTGGAGGCCATGGCGGAATGGATGTGGCAGAGCAGACTGAAGCTCAACCCCGATAAGACGGAGGTGATGTTGGTGGGGAGAGCGAGGGAGCAGGAGGTATTGGCCCCAATGACCTGGGGGGTTCGCCCTCCTATAGCTCAGCAGGTCCGGAGTCTGGGAGTGATATTGGATGCGGATCTCCATCTGGAGCGGCAGGTGAAGGCTGCCTTCTCCCAGTTGGATCTGGTGCGGAGGCTACGTCCATATGTCTCTGGCCCGGACCTGGCCTCCCTCATTCATGCCTTCGTTACCTCGAGGCTGGACTACTGAAATGTGCTCTACATGGGGCTTCCCTTGTTCCTGGTTTGGAGGCTGCAGCTAGTGCAGAATGCGGCGGCCCGGCTCCTCTCAGGGACAGGTCGTCAGGAGCACATAACACCTGTGCTCCAGACTCTGCACTGGTTGCCAATAGTGTGCCGAACCAGGTTCAAGGTTCTGGTGTTGATCTATAAGGCCCTTCACGGTCTGGGCCCCTCCTACCTCAGGGACCACCTCACCCTCTGCGCCCCAGAGTGACTTCTTCGGTCTGCCGGGGGTGCTTTCTTGGAGGTCCCCCGCGTTAAGCGGGGGGCCACAATGGAGAGGGCATTCTCAGTGGCTGCGCCGCACCTTTGGAACTCCCTCCTGGAGGAAGCCTTTTGACATTCCGGCGAAGTTGTAAAGCCTGGCTGTTTGCCCAGGCCTTTGGGGAGGGAGGGAGGGTGGGTTAGTGGGGTTTTATCTGCCCTTACCCTATTTATTGTTTTATTGTGATTCCCGGCTCTGTTTTAATACCTGTATTTTGGAATGTTTTAATTGTTTTTAGATGTATTTTATATTTGTGGTTGTTTTTTATTTGTAAGCCTCCCCAAGCTATTTTAGGAGGGGCGGGGTAGAAATTTGATAAAACAAATAAATAAATAATATATAACATTTCACAACACCTTTCTCATGAGAAATGACTTCTCCCACTGAGCAACTGTCCCACCCTTGTCTGTGTGTATACATCCCACACCCAATAACAGGATAATTACTGAGGACAATATGCGTGACTGTACAACATCTTCACAATTTCCCTGCTTTTTGGTGCATGAGTGTTTTTTTTCACCCACCTTAACCTCTGCCTTAAACCAACAGGTGAAAATGCATAGTTCATCTCCAGTGAAGTCAACAGACATCCTTGCCCCTGCCTGAGCTGTTCTAAGGTTTTGAGGAACATCAGATTTTTACAGGCCTTCTGCAGAATGGCTTATTATAAAGCTATAAACATAATTTTGTAACGGATCAAATTATATTGCATGCATTTCTTAGCTATAACAGTCATGCAACTGACTCATTTGCCATTAATCCGCTGCAATATATTATGATTAAATAAATAGCAACAATATTGTCAGTGGTTCTTATTTTATTATGTAGGTCAGCGCTCCTATTAAAATTTAGCTAAGTTTTTGAGAGATCAATTTAGAAAAAAGCTAATTTTCAAGCCTAGATTTTTTCTGTACTGAGGCAATTGAAAATCCTGGATGTTGAAGTATCTGTTAGTCATTTAAATCTCTCAAACCAGTAAGCTGCTCATAATCTTGAGGACAATAGCTGTGCATTCAGTTTAGCACTTCGTACGTTAAAGTGCTAAACCCTTTCAAGTATTGAGGCTGAATTAGTTTTAATTTCTTATAAAATGGGGTTGTTCCATGTATTAGTCTCAACTACTAAGACCCACACATGGTGTGCACATGCACACATCGGCAACAGCAGCATATGTCCTGAAAATACACACAGAGAGATTTTTGATTAATTTCTAGGATATGATGTTTTCTCCAATTGATCTTTTCATTATTGCAGCATTTAGTAGAATGCCTACTGTTCACCTTGCAATGCTCTATTAGTCAAAACACCTCTTTGCCCATATATTCAAATGAACTGTAGAGGTTATTAACTTGCCCTTGGCAAAAAGATTTAGTTTTCTAGGGAAAATGCTTTTATAAATTCTTTGTGTGACAGTTTTATTACATATTGTAAATAGAATACCCTGCCAGATTTTTATGACAGCCATCACTAAGTCATTCAGACCTTATTACTTTTCAACCCTTCATGTACCTTGAATATTCTATTTCTAAAAAAAAATCTTTTATAAGTCTCCTTTTTGGACATTGTACTTTTCACACTTCTGTGACCAGCTGGATTCAAAAACATGAATACTTAGACCATTATATTACATCTAAATACTATATTTTAAAGATCCCTGGCTGTATTATAATTTCATGAAAGCAGACATTAATTTGCACATTCTACATTTATAGCCATAGCCTCATTTAGGCTTGTACAGTTACTGATAGCATTTAATATAATGGTTTCTGTGCTCAGCTGCATAACTATGCTGGATTTCGCTAGCTGTAACCAAGTGGGTGTTCTTATAAGTACTGCTGTTGTTGGTTTAACTTCTGTAGTTCATATATCATAACATACATATTTTTTTGTAATAAGGGTTTGGCCCATTTTCATATTAACAATCATGGAACCATATATCAATTTTTTGTATACTGGAACCTTCATAAAGAGATTTGTACTGCATTAGCACCAAGAGTACGGCATTAGCACCAAAATGCTTTATTGTGGCAAGCATTTATTCCACGCACAAAAAAGACAGGCTTTGTTTAAAGAGTTTACATGTAGGATTTTCAGACGCATGCAGCACTGTCATCACAACCCTGTTCCCACTGGGAGTTTTAACCAGACATCAAAGGGAACAATGTTAGACTAGCAATGAGTACTTCTAAACATTCTGAGAGTTTTAGCGTAAGTTGAGAGACAACGAAAAGGTAATGGTTATGGGGAAATGTTCCTTTTTAATATATGAAGAACCAGTCAAAGCATCCTACCTGCTCACGTGCCTTACATACACAGCAAAAATGAAGTCAGTTGTATGCAGTGAAGCTACCACTTGATAACTCATCCAAGTGAGCAGAGTTGACTACTGAGTCCCATAGGTCACTGCTGGGGCGTGCACCAGGGACCCATGTCATTTTTCATTTTCATTTTTCATTATTAAAAACTGTTGTTTTCATTTGTTATTAATGAAATTTTGTTTTTTGGTGTCGTTATTGGTATCGATTTTCAGAGACAACAAAGATTTTGTTTTTGGTTTCATTGCCATTGTGGGCTGCCACCAGTGGCAGAAGTGCCAGCAGACACCTTCCCCAGACTTCTCAGAAGTTGAACTCCTTCCTCCCTTTCTCATGCAGTAGTAAGTGCACAATTTGCTTCCCACTGCCGTTCTGCTAGGGAGAAGGGCTGGTCTTCCTTATAGTGAGAGGGTGTGTTGTTGTAACTGATGACCTTTTGCATCACCTGTTTGTATGCCCCCTCCAAAACCATTTGAGGGAATACTGTTTGGGCCAATGGCTTCGCCAAAGACCATTCTCCTCCCTGTTACAATTAACTTCCTTCTTTTTGATGTCAACCAATTCCACCATAGTGGAAAAATTCGCCCTGTTTGCATTTGCCCTTCTACACCGGTAATTTTAAGGGTTTATAGAATATTATTTGTCTCTTGCCTTTATTTGATCTATGAAATTTTGGCTCGTGTTTGATTATGATTTTTAAAATTTTAACTTTGTCTCTGGTGCACTGTTTTAGATTTTTTTTCCTTTCATTTAAGGCAATGTAATGTGACAAAATCTGTTACTATACAGTCGTAGTTACAATGTTTGAAAGTTATGTCTTCTTGGGAATTGAGGTTCTTTTATTCAATGGCAATTTTTAATTAACATCTTTGGTTAAGTTTAACACACTTCTTTGTATTGCCTTTGGCTTATTTTGTTTCTTTTGTTTTTTGTCCTTGGTTGCAATGACCTTGTGCCATGCAATGAATAAAAGCATTATTATTATTAAGTGCACAATGACAAAATGAAAATTATTAATGTATGTTACAATTATTATGTATGTCTAATCTACACCTAATAACCTATACTATATGCAATATATTCCTATCTAAGTATCTGTATCAATAAACTTCTATCTTCTGTGTGTTCTGTCTAAGTATCTGTCTATCCTATTCCTATCCTATAATGCTAATATATATAATTTAAAAAGCCTAGTATATCTACTAATATCTGCCCCTGGTGAAGAAGCCCTACCCGGGGAACTTTTTAGACTACATATTGACTGGTGGACACCTATATTATGCAATCTATTTAACTCAATAAATCATTTGGGAAATATTCCTGCGGGTTGGAATTCTAGCATAATAGTCCCTATATACAAAAAGGGTGATAAGTCCTCCCCCTCTAACTATAGACCAATAAGTCTTATTGACATTCTAGCTAAAGTGTATGCTCAGTTATTAAGTAAGCTTGAACAGTGGGCTGAAACCAATCACATTATAACGGAGGAACAAGCTGGATATTCCACAATAGACCAATGTTTTGTTTTGGTCCATTTGGTCACAAAATATGTAGCAATCAAGCGATCTAAATTATAGTCTGTGTTCGTTGACCTAAGAGCTGCTTTTGATTTGATAGACAGAAGTCTCTTGTGGGAAAAATTTAGGAAAACCAATATAGATCGCAGGCTACTAAATTTGATCCAGCTCTTGTATGACAACACAGAAATCCGAGTACGCCTTACAAAAAACGGCCAACTTTCAGAGCCTATTATAACCTCCAATGAGGTAAAGCAGTGGTGTGTTTTGGCTCCATTCTTGTTTAACTTCTTTATTAATGACATAGTTAGTTTTATTTCAAGTAAACAATGCCACCCCCCTTGCATTGGCCAGAGGCATATTCCGGCATTACTTTATGTATGGTCCTTTTATCACTTACAAAGGTAGGCGTGTGATGGTTATTAAACGCATTGAGAGACTATTGTGTAATAAACCATTTAGAAATAAACTATTCTAAAACAAAGATGTTGGTATTTGCCAACTACTTCTATCCCAGCCAATGGCAAATAGGGTTGCAGTCTATAGAACAAGTTAGTCCTATAAATATCTTGGGGTTTTATTTCATTATTTCCAAAGTTGGACTAAACATCTAGAGTCGGTAAAGTTGAAAGCTGATCACTCCTCCAATAGAATATTGAGATTTTGGAGAACAGCAGGGGCTAAACTTGTTAAACCTTTTGTCCATCTGGTTAATTACAAATTGATCCCACAGATGACATATGGGGCTGAGGTTTTGGGGTCATGCTTACTCCCTGGGGCTTGAAACAGCGCAATTGAAAATCTGCAAAAGGGTCTTTGGTGTTCCTCTCTCCACCCCTTCTAGTATGGTGAGGGCTGAGCTTGGTGTGTCTATATTGAGCTATATTCAGATATTGGATACATCTCCTCCATATGAGTGAATGTAGGTTACCTAAATTGTGCTTGATGGAACAAAAATAATTCAAGGGGAAAATCTCATGGATCCACAAAACTGAATGTCTAATACAAGCTTATGGCCTGTCCATTTTTGAGCTAGCTAGTGGTCCCCAGGGTAAAGCAAGAGCCCAGCTGGAAGGTAGAACCAGCGATATCTTCATCCAGTCCAACATGGCCCAAGTTAAAGCTTGTTTAATGGCTCCACGATTTGCAAAATATAAAACTTTGTTTATGTATGAAGATTACTTCTCCTTTATAAAGACTACAGCGGCTAGGGCTGCCTTTGCCTGTATGAGGATGCAATTGTTTCCCTCTACAGTTCTGGAAGGGTGATACAAGGGAATTATGTATAATCTGAGGTTTTGTAGTTGCCATCAGATTAAGATCAAAGATCTCGAACACTATATGTTCAATTGTCCGTATAATGAGAGATTAAGGTTTAAAATTTTGATTCCGTTGTTAAAAGGGAAAGAACACTGGAATGGTAGTTGGAAATTGGCTTACCTATTGGCAAACTCAAATGTGGAAATAATAAGGGCGGTGGCAAAATTTGCTTGGCTGGCAGAACTTGGTAGGAAAACCAGGCTAAGAGGGATCTGTAGTATTGATATTGGTTAACTCTATTGGACAGAGGGGGCACCAACTGGGCTAGAATGATGCAACTATTTGATTACCTGATATTGGCTAATGTAATTGAGGTTGGAGAATTGAGGGAAGTTTTTTTTTGGTGGGGGGAGGGGTGTTTTTTGAACTTTACTACCAAAATTGTAAGTCCAAATGAATATTTTGCAATTGATGCAACACATGAATATGATGATCATTTTATAAGACCCCATTAGGATTAGTCATAAGGAAAACTGATGCAGGGGTCAAATGTTGCTGCCATAAACCCCGGGAAGGGCAAGGCAAATTTTAACTGGTTTTTTCCCCTCTCTCTTTGTATTTTAGAGTTTATAGCTGTTGACTGTTATAATTATAATTGATGTTGTATTGTTTATTGTCAATGACCAGTTTGTACTGAATTTGTTATGGCCAATGGCCAAACAATAAAACTAACTACTACTACTACTACGACTATCTACATAGTATCTAATCTACCTATTTATACAACTAATATATCTATATATAATATGGACAGGGGAAAGGGAAAGGAAAAAACAACTATAGGGTATATCTATCTAATGTGTATATTATCTATATCTGTAATCAATCTTTATCCATCCATCCATCCGTACATACATACATACAGGGGGAGACAGATGGGGAAGGGAAAAGGGAAAACAAAGGATATAAGGAAAGTTAAGGTATAACACTGAGGGCTGAGGAAGATTTTAGTGCAAGCACCAGAGTTCTGTAAATGCAACTTGACACAACAAGAGCTAACACAGAACAAGAGTAAATAGCCTTGCCCTGCAACATAAAGGGTTACAGTGCCCTCCGCAGAGCCCCCATGATTGGTTCTGGGAGGAAGGAGGCATTGAGCAATCACAGGGTGCCATTCAACTGCCTGGGACCTGCTTCTGCTGCTCATTGGCCAGCAATTACATCCATCAGTTCCTTCCCTCCCATCACAGGCCCAGTTCAAGAATTCAGCACCGTTTTTGGCTCCAAGATGTCTGCTCCATCCTCCCTGCTCCACATTTTCTTCCAAAAAAACCTGCCAGGTAATAACAAAATGAATAACTATTTTTGTTATTGTTATTGATTTCATTATTATTTATCTTCATTATTGTTATTACAATAACAATAATGAAAATGAAGTATTTCATTAGCATTATCAATATAACAAAAAATGAAGTGCACCCCCCTAACTGCTAAATTAAGAATGCAAGCCTGTAGAAATGCTGAATCTTTTTCAAGCTGCATGCCTTTCCAATACATTTGGTAATAAGTAACTTATCACTACAATCTGCCTCTGTACCTGTGGATAAATGGGAAATTCATTTCCGTAAACTTTTTTCCTCACCTTTATCAATGGCCTGGGATTTAGATCTGCAACCTATTAATAATTTTCCAGCATGGCCGCTGGTTACACCAGAAGAAATTGAGATATTAATCCTATAACTTAGGTTAAACAAAGTGCCAGGAATAGACTTTATTATTGTGGAATTGCTAAGAGCTAACATCCATTGGTGGAATACTGTCTTAGCTACTCTTTTTACAATTATTAATGATACCAGGTCTATTCCTGGAGATTGGCTTAAAAGTATAGTGGTACAAATCTTCAAGAAAGGGAATCACAATGACTCTGCAAATTATAGATCCATTAGCCTACTCTCAGTTATAGGGAAACTTTATACAAAATATTTTTTGCAGAGATTGCAAAGGTGGGTCGAGGCAGAAGGTTTTATCGGTCAAGAGCAAGCAGGATTCCGCAAAGGAATGTTCACTCTGGATCATGTATTTCTACTGAATTAACTAATTACGAAATATGTCCGTGCAAGGCTTAGATCATCCTTATATATTTGCTTTGCCAACCTGAAAACAATGTTTGACTCAACTAATAGGGAGCGTTTATGGCTTAAACTGGCTCAGACTAATATTGATTCCAGACTACTTTTTTTATTGTAACCTTCCAACAAGGAACTTCCTTACAAGTTTGTGTAGACTGCCAGGGCCTACTTTCTGTCCAGTGCCCACAACTAGAGGGGTGCGGCAGGGTTGTCTCCTTGCCCCAATTATTGTTAATATCTATATTAATGGAGTAGTGGAATCTCTTAGAGATCCCTCTTATCACTCAGTAATGGTGGACACTTTATCAATATCAGTCTTGCTTTATGCGTATGACACAATCCTTGTATTTCAAACCCAAATTAGATTGAGACTGCTAATGAGCAATTTTTGTACCTTTTGTAATGAGGAACAGTTAGAGGTTAACTACTCAAAGACCAAAGTCCTGGTGGTGGGAAGATTCCACGTTTATCGTAGGTGATTTATGAAATCACATATAATAGAGCAAGTAGCTTGCGGGGTGTGCATGTTGTTTTTGATATTACAATAACAATAATGAAAATTGCTGTTTTAATTAAAGTTACTGAAATAACAAAAACAATAAATAATAGTAATGTAAATAGAAACAAAAATGACTTTTTGTTTTTGAAATAAAGGGAAAAAAATGAAAAATGTATTTATGGCTATAACATTTTTGTTTCGTATTCACTTCTGATGTAACTTGAAGAGCTTGTACCGCCAATGGAGGGCATTATGTTTACCACTATTTGAAAAGTTTAGATAAAGGGAACTGATTTTAGAAGCAATTGAATGCTGTGATTTTAAGAAAAGCTCCATATACATTCATGGCTGCACCTTCTTTATCTTCCATCAAATTTCCATGAAACCTGTGAATATTATGTCCCTCCACAAGCTTAACACTTATGCCAATTTTCAGAAAGAGATGGTATAAGACATTAACTTGAAAATACATTTTCAGCTGTAACATTTTTATATGTCAAGCTCCTTATTTTATTTTTCATTTTTCAATTTAATACCCCGCCCCTCCTGCCATCAGGCAACCCAGGGCAGCTTACAATGTAAAAACACAAATAAAATCCAATATAAAACATTTTTAAAACTGCCAAAAGGAGGTCAACATTTAACACCACCACCACCCCACCCCATCCCCTTTCACCCCTCTCCCTTACCAAATACAAGCCGGAACAACCAGGTCTTACGACTTTTCCAAAAAGAGGGGAGGTCCGGGGCCAGCTGCACCCTCACCGGAAGGGAGTTCCACAACCACGGTGTGGTCATTGAGAATGCCCTCAACTGCATGGCCCCCTCGGAAGACTCAGTGGACCTCAAGCAGGGCATCCCCGGATGACTGCAGGGGTTGATCCAGCACCCAGGGGTGAGGTGGTCCCACAGGTAGGAAGGGCCTAGACCATTTAGGACTTTATAAGTAAAAACCAACACCTTGAAGTGGGCCTGGAATGCTATCGGCAGCCAGTGTAGAGTACTATAGTCTAGTCTAGAGATGATGAAAGCATGGATGAGGGTGGCCACTCCAGGTCAGAGTCTGAAACATACGGCTAAAGCCGCTGCACCAGATGTAATTGGCAAAAGGCACTCTTCACCACAGCCTCCAGCTGGGCATCCAGGCAGAGCTGTGCATGAAGGAGCACCCCCAGACTCCACACCTGGGGAACCGACGTGGGACAGTCCCCATCCACAACGGGGGCTGTTACCCCCATCACCTTACCCACTAGCATCACCTCCATCTTGTCAGGATTCAACATCAGTTGGTTGGCCTTCATTAAGTCCCTCACAGCCATCAGACACCGGGTAATCACCAAGACTGCAGGGCCTGGGTCTGTTGTAAAAGAGGGGTACAGTTGGCTTTCATCAGCATTTTGATGACACCGCATGCTGAACCTCCTAATCACCTCACCGAGTGGCTGAATATACACGTTGAACAGGAATGGGGACAAGACAGAACCCTGCAGGACACCACACGAGAGGTCTCGGTTCGATAAAAAACATTCTCCAAGTACCACTCGCTGAGTTCTTCCTGCTAGGATTGAGCGGAACCATTCAAGAACAGTCCCTCCCACTCCTGCCCAGTCCCGCAGGCGCGTCACCAACATCTCATGGTCAAACAGTATCAAACGCAGCCGAAAGATCTAACAACACCAACAGGGTCGACCAACCCCGGTCTAACTCTCGGCACAAGTCATCCACCAAGGCCATGAGTGCAGTCTCAGTACCATGTCCTGGACAAAATCCCTACTGGGAGGAATCAAGAAAACTGATGCGATCCAGATGCCCCTGCAGATGCTGGGCCACTACCCATTCAATAACCTTCCCTAAAAAGGGAATGTTAGCGACAGACTGATAGCTGGCAAGGGAATCAATGTCAAGCGATGGTTTCTTGAGCAGAGGCCACACCACCACCTCCGGGACGCAGCCTGGCACTCTGCCCTCCTGCAGGGAGGCATTGGCCCACCCCCGCCAGCAATGGCCCCATTGTCTCCCTGAAAGATTTCACTAGCCAGGACAGGCATGGGTCTAACTCAGAAGAAGTGGCTCTAACCACTCCAAGGACCTCGATCACATCGGCAGGCACCACCGACTGGAATTGATACCACAAAATTGGACAAGATGGGGCTTCCATATCCTCCGGCTCTCCTAATGTAATAAGTGCAGTATCGAAGTTGCGGTGTATACAAGTGATTCTATCCACAAAAAAGTCCACAAACATGTCACAGCGAGCCGTAGATGACTCCACTCCTAGGTGGAAAGAGGCCGGACTGACCAACCCCCGTACCCCCCAGAAAAGCTCTGCTGGAGAGGACGTAGCGGATACTATGAGGGCAGCAAGAAACTCTTTTTTTGCTGTCTTCATAGCCACAGCATAGACTCGTAAACTAGCTCTATGCTGCAATCTGTCGGCTTCAGTTGGTTTACAAGGCGTTTGTCAGGAATCTATCACATACCTTCCCTGTCATCTCTGCCAAACTACAGGACAATTTGATAAAGAGCCCCAATTTTATAAGCAATTTAATTTCTCCCCTTGAAGACCATTATTCAGATAAATAACAGCACATGTAGTGCCAGTCATAGGCAGGCACCTGGCATGGCAGGGGGATGGAGGCTGTAGGAGGGAGAATGTGGAGTAACCCAAAAGACTGACAGACACATTCACTGGCCAATTACCACATGCTTCTAACTTTACAGGGCCAATCGGTAGTGGTTTTCAGTCAGGCATAGGGGGCGGCCCTGAGGCAGGCATAGAAGGGACATAACTGGGACTTTAGTGATAGCATCCCAGCAATCAAGAGACAGAGTTTACACACCGACTGGCCAATTATCATCACAATCACATCCTGCAGCACTGGACATAAGAGGACATAAGAGAATCTCTATTAGCTCTTTCCTAAACAGATGCTTCTGACTTCCCAGTAACAAGTGTGGGAGAGATGTTGGGATGGTCACAGCACAGAATGAGAATATGTGGTCATTTCTGCTATCCAATTGGCATCACAAACCGATCTTATACCACAGTGAAACATAAGAGAATCCCTGGCATAGGCTCCTTCTCTGCATATGCTGTGAAGGCATATAAAATTGGGACCCTTTATCACATCTTTCAGAAATTTGGCAGAGATTATTGAAGTTAATTGCTTATACCACCAGGACCCTTTATCCAATCCTTCTGAAAGTTGGCAGCAATAGTAAATATTGGAAGGGGTATAAGCTTGCCAAGTTTTATCTACATTAAATGTGAGGCAAAGACGTTACAGCCAAGAATGTATATGAAGATTTTTTTTCAAAATAATATAGTTCAACTGCTTATACAATTGGATTCCTTTATCCAATCTTTTTGGGATTTGTTACACTTAATGTCATCTATTGAAGGTATAATCTCTATATGTTGTCAGCCAAATATAATGAAAAACAAAAAGGTTACAGCCAGAAATGTGTTTTCCATTTAAACCAATGGAAAACAACAACGAAAGCAAAAACCAAAACAAAATTTTGATATTTATGAAAATGAAAATGACAGATTTAAATAACGAAAATGAAAAGTGACATGGGCCCCTGGTGCACACCTCTAGTAGGGGTCATTTAACCACGACTTGGTGTACGCAACTTAAAACAGCAATTGCTCAAGCTGATAACTCGTGCAAAGGGATTATCACGTTGATCCAGAACACGAGGGATGAGGTGGTCCCACAAGTAGGAAGGACCCAGCCATGTAGGACATTAAAGGTAATAACCAACACCTTGAATCGGACCCAGAAGTCTCTAGGCAACCAGCGCAGAGATCAGAACACCGGTGTTATGTGCTCCCGGCGACCCATCCCCATAAGGAGGTGGGCCGCCTCATTCTGCACCAGCTGCAGCCTCCAGGTCATCACCAGAGGTAGCCCCATGTAGAGCGCATTGCAATAATCTAGTCTCAATGTGATGAATACATGGATGATGGTGGCCAGATTGTAGCCTGAGATATATGATCTAAGGCAGGGATTGGGAACCTTTTCTGTCCTGGGGGCCACATTGAAAATTAGTACGAGCTCCAGTGGCAGGGGTGTTTAATGGGTGTATACAGGAAAAGGAGGGACCAGATCATGGATCTGTGCTGTGGATCTGTCCCCTACCCCTGTGTGCATGCCCTCCTCTCTGCTCCATTATCCTGAGCTCAGTTTTTCAGTGCTTGTGTGTAGAGGCTGGATCCAGGGACCAGATCCAGGCACTGGGAATGGGCCACATAAAAACTTGTTGAGGGCCACATTTGGCCCCCAGGCTTGAGGTTCCCCACCCCTGGTCTAAGGCATCAGACCAGATGAAATTTACCAAACGCACTCTCGCCACAGGAGTACACACATCTTAGTACAATAGCAAGCCACACAAGCCACCCGCCCCCATGTGCCCCCAGTCCTCCCTATTCAAGCCCTTCTGACCCAAGATCCCTCAAGCCTGCTAACCCTACATTTCCCCTTTCTGCCAAAGATCCCCCCCTTCTTCTCAAGATTCCCCAAGGCCACTGTCCCTGAGCCTCCTCTTTCTGCCCCAAGTCCCAACTCCTGGGTCCTGAGTGACCTCCGCTAGCCCAAAGTTCCCTTCCACCCCACTGCTCCATGTCTCATGCCCCAAGATCCCTCCCTCACTGCTGCAAGCCCCTAAACTCCACTCTCCTGCCCTGAGATCACTTGTCTGCCATAAGATCCCTCCCCCCACTGTTCCAAGCCCTCAGGATCTTCTTCCCACTATTCCAACCCCCCAAGATCCCCTCTCCTGTCCAAAAATCCCTCCCCCAATTGCTCCAAGCCATTAAGATCCACTTTCCTGCCATAAAATCCCCTCCACGTGCTCTACGCCCCCAGGATCCCTCCCCCCCCACTACTCCAAGCCCCCAAGATCCGTCTCCTGCCCCAGGATTCCTCCCCCCACTAATTCCCTAAGATCCCTCCCCCTGCCTGCTATATGCCCCCAGGATCCCTCCCCCCTGCTCCAAGTCCCCAAGATTCCTCCCCCCCAAGATTCCAAGCCACCAGGATTCCCTCTACTTCCCCAAGATCCCTATCTCCCACTCCTCCAAGCCCCCCCAAACACCCTCTCTTGTCAAGATCCCTGCCGCACAACTCCAGGCCCCTGAGCTTCCCTCTCCTGCCCCACAGTCACTCCCCTCACTGCTCCAAGCCCCCTCAAATCCACTGCTGCCCCACGAATCCTCCCCCACTACTCCATGTTCCCAAGATCCCTCCCCCACTGCTCCAAGCCCCTAAGATCCACTCTCCTGCCCTAAGATCTCTTCCCCCACTACTCCAAGCCCTCAAGATCCCCTCTTCTGGCCCAAGATCCCTTCTCCCACTGCTCCATGCCCCCAAGATCTCCTCTCCTGCCCCAAGATTCCTCCCCCACTGCTCCAACCCCCAAGATCCTCCCTCCTGCTCCAAGCTCCCCCTTCCCACACTGCTTCAAGCCTTCAAGATTCCGCCCCATGCCCCCAAATCCACCCCCCTGCCAGACCCCATACTGCTATCTGCCACCTCCTTAATCCATTCACTGCCACATCCTGGCATTTTGCCTCCTCTTTGTTGGGTCCTGTCCTGTCACCATTCAAACCCTCATTTCTATTTGTGTGGTCCCGGATCCATGCTGCTGCTGCCTCCTTTGTCACTTGGGCCCAACTCCTCATCATCCAGTCCCACTGCTTGCATCTTCGGGGCCTCACACCTCTCACTTTGCATCTCTCTAGAGATCCTCTGCAGTCCCTGCATGCTGTCCTTCCTTTTGTTCCAGCATTGATGCAGAGTGCCATCCTCACACTGCAGTCGTTCCCATCTAGAAGTTGTCAAATGACTTTTAGGGGTAAAAGTGGAGGCTCAGGCAAGAGAGGAAGACTCCAGAGCTAGGGGTGGGACTATCAGTATTGGATTAATCCGATAATGGGCGGTATCAGATTAATCTAATAATACCGATAATTGTTGCTATCAGCAATATCAGATTTTTAACATTGCTGATTTTATCGGATTTTTAACATTGAAGTCAATGACAGCAATGTTAAAGATCTGAGAAAATCTGCAATGTTAAAAAGCCGATATTCCGATACTGATAAATCTGATATTGGGAGATCCAATACCGATAAATTCGATACCCAATAATTCCCCTGGAATCCCACCCCTAAATTGTTTAGGGACCTGGTGGGAGGGAGTGGGTGTCCCACACCACTCTCCTGGTAAAAATGGGGGCTTCTACAGGGCTGAAGTAAGGAAAATTGCAGGGCCCTATGTTAAGGTGTTACAGCCAGGCCTGTTGACAGGGCTGGTTAACATGAAAGCACCAGTCCTGGGGGGTACTATCCAGAAATCCAAGGTGAAACCCTCCAGATTGATTTGGGGTTCCTCCAAAAGGGACATTTCTTGGTTGAAATTTGGGTTTGTTAGAACCCGAATTGCACGTCCCTAAAAAGAATCAATGAATTTGTGTTTTGTTAAGCAAAAGACTTGCTGAATTGGAGGTTTGCTGTGCAAACACTTCCATCTTGAATGAATAAAGGGATTTTAAAGGTTAGTGTTCTTTCAGAATTGACAATTACAGCAGCTGTGATGTAAGGACTCGGCAGCAGCTGCAGGCCTGGTCTTCCCCGCGGGGCAGTGGCACCAAGCCTTGTGGGGGAAAGGGCCTGTAAAAAGTCTTGGAAATGGGAACAGGTCCCAGGATGGACAGGGACCAAAATGGGGCCCCAAACAAGCAGCTGCAGTAGTATATACAGACTACTTCCTCCTCCAGGAAGCACCCCTGATAGCCCCAGCATACGGGCACAGCAGGTCTCTGCATGCATGGGAGAAGGGAGCTGTGCTGCTCCCATTCCTTCTTGCAGAAGAAGGACTCCATTTTGCCACGTCCCCCCATCCCTGCAAGTGCGGAGAGTTGCTGCAGTGCCCCATGGCTCCTGCCGGGGCTGTGGAGACAAAGAGGGAGGCATTGCATGTGCCACTGCAACTCCTGCCTAATGGCTCCTTGTGGGGGGCTCTCAGTCCTGGGCCATGTTTTCCGTAGGGTCAGCCCTGAGATCCCGTCGACTTGAACAGTCTACCCACAACTATCCATGTACAAGTGTTAACAAAAATATGGAATAATAATAAATTACATTTTATTTCTATAGCGCTCTCCAGTCGAATGGCCCTCAGAGCACTTCACAACATTAATACAAAAACAATAAAATACCATGAAACAACTTTAAATCCTTATATACCAGATGGGAGGCTAAACCAGCATAAATTGATAGATGTTAAGTGATTTAACACTCTGTCCCTGGTCACATACTCATTTATCCCTATAGGTAGCTATCCCCTACTTCTTTTTAATAATGTGTGTGTGTGTGTGTCTGCGTGTGTAGACCTGGGATAAAAACTGAGGTGACAGTGGACTGCTGTGGCAGGCCCGGATCTGAGCTGGGTCATGGTGGGCCTGCTCACCATACGCCTGCTCTGGCCCAGGCCTCACCTGCACGTATGTAGAGGCACTGCCAGATGTTTGCCCGGGATTACCTGTGCCATTTTGGCAGCTAGCCTGGATGCTCACCTCGGAAAACCTCCAAGATCATAGCCCGGGATAAGGTTCACTTGATTGGGCCACAGCGGGTGTACGTTTTGGCCCACCAGCCTGGATCAGGGCCCGCCACGGCCAGCCGCCATTGCTGGTTGTCATTGACCTCCAGGGCTTCCCATTATGGTGGGGGGCAGGGCGCAGGAAGCGGCGTGGGGGTGGGACCAGGACCGCCTGCCTGTATGTCTGTTGCAGCTCTCAGCTCTCTGGGTTGCATGGGTGGCAGAACAGCATCTCAGTATTTTTGATGCCCTGACAAGGCCTATGTGTGTCTGCCATGAATTTCTGCCCTGGAATGAGTCGTGACAGCAGTGTGCTGTTGTCATGTGTTGTTTTTTTATCCCTGGAGGGGGAGAATTAAAGTACAATAGGGAGATTTATCCCTATAGTCGGGTGTGGACAGGGCCAAACATTTGTTGACACAGGAACAAGGAAGCTAGTAGATAGTTTTGTTAGGATGTTATTAAGGGGTGAAAGTAAGTTATTTGCAGAGGGTGGGGGAAGCAGTACCACTCTGTGTGAGTGAGAGTGACAGATTTCAGCCCTCAGAGCATTTCACTGAAATAATAGAATAAAGAGCGAGCTTTTATTACCAGGCTAGATGAAGTGTTGTTGAGAAAATCAGTAACTACAACATGAAATTATTTTCCAAGACCAGCTACTATCAGTGAGTTTAAGGCAACAAATACTGGCTTCAGAAGATGCTGTAGTTTAATAAGCATTACATTTTCTAGAAGAAAAAAAAATGTTTTAAATTTACTTTATGTAATTGTAAGCTCCTTGGGGCAGGGGCCTGTCTATAACTATTGATTGTACAGTGCCATGTACACTGCTGGCGCTATGATGATGATGACTGAGGAATAAAATAACTTTTCTTTCAACCAATCATTTTTTCTTTTGTTTTCATTGCTAGTAATGTGATACCAGAAGGCAGCCTGTTATGTCAGTAACATAACAGGACAATGCAACTTGACATGGTGCCTAGGAATACCAAGATACAATACATTACAGAGGACAGTCAGAAATTTAAAACACTGCATGTAGCAAGGGCAGACTGGTTAAGTGAGCCTGACCCTTTAAGGAGAATAGCACCGGCTTGGGAGGCATAGGTGCTGAGGTGGCTCATTATAGCACCCTAATATGCCTCAGCTGGGATAGCAGCCTCCAGAGCCGGGCAGCTGAGTGGCTAGTGCCAGTCAGGTGATCCTGGGCATGGCTAAGCCAGCCCAGAGGCTAAAATGCCAATTAAACCTGTAGCTCGGGGCATTTTTAGATTGGAGGGGGGAACGGGACTCATGGGTTAAAACAACTCCTGCAGTTCCCTCCCCCCTGACACATGGGATAGTGGCCATGCTTTTAAACGCACAGTCCAATTGCCCCAAGTGATGGAGGGGAGGGAGCAGCACGCCTTTCACCTGTGGCCTCAACAAACAGCTGACGGGAGGCGAGGACCCAGAGCAGCACCGCACTTTCCCTGGCTGCCTCAACAAACAGCTGATGGGGGGGAGGCAAGGAGAGTGTGTGCTGCTCTGGGCCTCCTCCCCCCCCCCTCTGCTGTTTGTCGGGACAGCTGTGGAAAGTGAGCGCTGCTCCAGGCCTCCCCCTCCCCCCCATCTGCTATTTGCCATAGAGCCAGGGGGAGAGCGTGCTGTTCCACGTCCCCCATTAGAAACCGGCAGGACATGAGCATGTGGATTAGTAAAACCTCCCGTATCGCAGTTTTACTAATCCAGATTTGTTTGTGCACAGCTTCCGGGAGAAGTGTTTAAGCAAGCAGGTAATTTACTTGCTTACCTGCAATCTCTGAGGACTGTGTCCTGTCTAAATGCCCTTGGTCAGGAGGTGAATGCTGATGGGGAGTGATAAGTTGGTTTGGAAGAGGCAGGAACCATTATTAATTATTATTATTATTATAAACATTTATATAGCGCCAGCCATGTGCCTGGCGCTGTACAGAACATAGAAATAGATGCGGTCCCTGCCTGTGGCTTACAATCTAAAAGACAAGGAGGGGGAGACAGGGAGAGGGGACAGTGGGAGAGACAGGGGAGAAGACAAACA
>QEPC01008436.1:2663563-2677053 GCA_003113815.1 Sphenodon punctatus | reverse complement strand
GTTTCTATGCTCATTAAAACAGTTTATCAGACATCTTTAATAGGAATATAAATGGAATCAGCTCATCCATGTTTTCATTCTGTCCTTAATTTCCTATACATCATAACTTCATTTTCTTGCTGGCATCCATAGCTGAACAAATTAGTTTATTTACGTATAAGTCATCTAGATTCTGTACCCTTTGCAAGAAATAAAGATTTCAGCAAAACAGCATAAGTATTGTGTCTCAGATTTATGTACAGTATGTTGTACAACATCTGGAATCTAGAACATCAATCAGGAAACTCAACCAGCAATGCTGTTTTTACAGTATGCTGCCTTCCATTTGTTGTACACTACAGAGGATTATTGCTAATGCTGAAGAAGTAGCAGACTATTATATTGCAGATGTTTATAAACAATAAATTATGACTATTATAAATATTGATTAGGAATGAATTTTAATTTAAATGCATGCTTCATCTTACCTAATACATACAGAATGACGGCAATTCTGAAAAGGAATATGATGGCCAATATTTTACCTTCATTTTATCACATGTGCAATCATGCATCTGGCATGTAATTTTGATGATAAACACAATACAGATATCACTGTGGTACTGCCACAAAAAAATTGCCTGTGATCACCACTTAAATCAGCAGTGGGGAACCTCTGGTCCATTTCACAAGTGCAGCTCATGGTTTGTTTTATTTGGCCCCATGTAGTTTCTGATTCTGGCCCTTAGATGAAGAAAGAACAGCAAGCATTGGAAGAATGAGCTCAGGAGTACTGGAATTGGATTTTCCCCTTCTTCCGTCCCCCAAACACTCCTTAAACACCCTGATCCCAAATTCTATCAAATCGAATCAAATACTTTATTGCGTAGTCACAAACCATTGCAAAAACACGAGTATTACAAAACAAAAGACAAGTGTTGCAACCTAGAATGAACTAAAACCGACATTATTATTAGACCATCAAAAATCAGCTGTCACAGGCAAGGGGGATGGCTGATAACAGGTTTTCCCTTTTATAAAGAGAGGGAGGTATACTTTAAAAACGAATTTCTAAGATGGACAGCCTGCAGAAAAAAAGCTGCTACGTTTTTAATATCGGGATCCGTGCTGTCAAGAAACACAATTAAAACAGCGTGATCAGTTCTGCCTGGATACTTCCCTATAGTAGGTCCTAACAACTCCTGTCGTGGGCCGTCATATAAGTGACATCGTAGAATAATATGCCCGATTGTCACAACGGTTAGGTTGTCAAACGGGCATAACCTGTCAGTATAAGGAATGCCCTGGATCCTACCCTCAAGGACACGGGAGGGGAAGGAATTGAATCGCGCACTACATAAGTTGTTTAGCCCTACCGGAGATGGGGGAGTTAGATAAGTGGCAACCTGCCCCATTTCCAGGATAAACATCTGGTAGTCTCAGATGTGAGGTGACAACCCGATCCTACCAAGCTCTGATTGGCGACCTATGTCCTCCAGTCGAGAAAGCACCTCTTTTTTATGCGAAGCAGGGGGTTTATGTTGGAGGTACTCTGGGGAAATGCCCATCTCTCTTAGATGGGCATCAACCTTTAGGGACCACTGGTCCGAGAAGGGATCCTCCAGGGCGCCCCTGAGCCCGATCCACTGAATCAAAGGCTGCCCTGAGGTCTAGAAAGGCCACATAAAAGGCCCCATTGCGCACCATATACTTAGCAGCAAGATATTGAAGGACGAAGCAGTGTTCAATGGTGGAGCGGCCCTGCTGGAACCCCGCTTGTTCCGGTGAGATAACCTTAGCCTGACCCATCCAATCTGTCACTTTCCCTAAAAGGTACTTGGCATATACCTTAGATACCACAGACAGAAGGCTGATCGGCCTGTAGTTTCCCGGGTCAGTCCTGGGCCCTTTTTTATATATAGGGACAACAATAGCCGTGTCCCAGGCCCCAGGAACCTGGTCGGTGTTATTGATGGCAGTAAACAATACAGCCAGGACAGGCAACCACCAGACCTTATGCGTCTTAAGAAACTCAGCCCGTATAAGCTCTAGGCCGGGCGCACGGCTATTTTGGAGGGAATCAACCACTACTTCAACCTCCTCCTCCTGAACCGGCGGCCAAACTGGCATCTCCTCAAGCCCAGGAGCCGGATCATCCTGCTGCTGATCCCTATCTCCACCTAGGGAATTATATAACTCCCTGAAATGAGTCATCCAAACGGCTGATGGAAGCTGCGAGCCTGTTGTTACCCATTTACCCCCAGTAGAGGCATTGACCAGATGCCCAAAACCCCTGGTATCCCCAGTATTAGTAGCCTGCAGAAGGGCCTCCCAGCGGGCGTCCCAAAAGCCCCTCTTTTTGCTGTTGATCAAATTCCTATATTTTGCCCTAAGTGTGACATATTGGGATGGCAGGGTAGTCACCCGGCTCTTCCTATAAGCACGATGCATGATTTTGAGATCAGTTCTTACCTGCTGGCATTCTTTATTGAACCAAGGTTGATTGATTCTAGAAATCATAGGAACAGAAGGCCGGCCCAGCCCCTTAATATAAGACTGGAGGTTCGAGGTTAACTGATCGTATAGCTCAAGGACCTCAACGGGGCTATTAGAAATAAGCAACCTCTCACGGAGAGAGGAAACATGGGACTGAGAGGCAAAATTCCCCAAGGCAGAAGCCAACCCCTCATCCCACCACGGGGCCCACACAATTTCGTAATGTTCCATGCTATTATCCATCGTGGGGTCGTGTATGTGTAAGGCATCTGCAGCTAAGATGGGGATGGAAAGGGAGAGTTCCAGGGGTAGATGGTCCCCCACCAAAGGAGGGCCCAAAGCAAAATCAGTAACATAAGGAAGTACCCCGGTCGAAACCAAGGAAAGATCTACTGTGCTAGGGTCCTGATGCCCAAGAAATGTATACTCTCCCTCGCCGTCATTAAATCCCGAGCCATTCAAAACATAAAGCTCCTGAGCCACCAGCAACTGAGACAAACTAATTCCTGAAGAATTAATGCCTTTATCTTTGGACCGCCTAGGGCCCAAAAGATCTTCTGGAGCATATGGTAGCCCGTCACAATAAGGTGCTAAAGCCTGGTCATCTGAACCCAAGCGGGCATTGAAATCACCTGCTAAAATGATCAAGCCTTCAGGATACTTAGATGACAACTCCCCAAGAAATGGTCCAGATTGTCCCACATAGAAGATCGAAAGGAGCCAGCATTGCAGGGAGGGTATATACAATGTCATGATTATAAAGGTCAGCGAAGCAAGTCTAGCAACAAAGCCCTGCAGCAGCAAGGGGAACGTTATATTTTCAATAATCTAAAAGGGTATAGCTTGAGACACAAAGCAACCCAAGCCCCTGCAGGGCCTCCCTCTCGGGCTCCGATGTAGCGCAGGAAGAGAGGTCACAGTATAACCCTCCAGGTCTAAGGTATCTTTGGACCAAGTTTCTTGGACCAAGATAACAGAAAACCCTTTGATGTAATGCAAAAAATCAGGATCATTACTGTGCCTGGCCCAACACACCACATTCCATGAACATAATGTAAGGGAGCTGGAGGAAGCTGACCTAGATAGACATGTCTCTAACGTAGAGACTTGTCTACAACGGCCCTTGGGGTCTATAAGTTTAACATCAGTAACCACCGTTGGAAGATCCCACAGCGGAGCCTGCCGGTCAACCTCCGCAGGCTTCTGCATTGGGCTACCAATAGGGGGGAACAGACACCCCCCCCCCGCCCCAGAAAGATCTTTAGTTCTGGGGGCTAGGAGTTGCTCTCTCCCCGTACTGGAAATTGTCTGAAGCACCAATATAGGGGCCTCCCCCTGAGTAAAAGCTGGCAAGGGTGACCCCGAAGGTTGTACTAGAGTCTGGCAGTCATCCCTAACCCCAGCCGTACTCCGAGGCAAAAACCCTCAGCCATGCCTCCCAGGGGATAGGAACCATCTGAGGGGCCGCCTAGAAGTCTGAGGGGGAAGTAACCTGCTGATGAAGCACTCATACTGGTGCTCCCATGGGTACTGGGACAAAACTAGGGTTACCTTGGTCAACAGAAATTGGGGCAAGGGATCCTTTCTATAAGCCCTGACTAGTTGAATCCCCTTGGCAGAAAACAAATGGGCATTTGACCATAAATTATCCACTATTGAGCCAGCAGAAAAGTAAACCAATAAGCGATATGAACATGGAAATGAGGGCAGCAATAAATATCTAACAATAAAGGTGGAATGAAACTATACTCCCAAAATTGAGATCAAGTGCCATTGGATAAGATACTTGGAGGTCCAGGCAGGCAAATGCCCAGAGGGCAAAGGAGCAATATTAAAGACCAATTCCTGCGAGTCCAGCTGTAGAAAATGGGCCTTTTTGTCATCAGAAGCCCCGGCCGCTGTTTCCCCCAGCACAGCTGCCGGGGGGAGATACCACCCTGTGAAATTTGAGTTCCTACCGAAACCAAAGGCCAGAGGGGATCCCTAACATGCTGGGACTGAGCAGCCTCCTGTAATTTTCATCCCCCTCCTTCTACCCACAGGGAGGAGGTATCACACAAAGCCCAAAGCTAAGACACTCAGGGGCCACGATGATAGCGGCCCAGGCCCAGCCCCAGCCCGTGGCTAAGAGTGCGCACAAGGGCATGATGCCCTTAGGCACAACACACTGTTGCACTCCTATGGTGCCGCTGTAGACTCGATGGCGCTTTTAAGGTGCCGGTAGAGCTGTCAGCACAGATGCGGTCTCCCGAGATGTCAAACACGGTGCAGCTGGGTCTCACGGCAACTTGGGGAGTTCCAATGGGCTGGTACAGTTGGGGAATGGGGTTTCGCCAGGTGGAAGGACAAACAGGTGGGTGAAACAGCCCCAGGAACTCACTCCCCTCCGGACCCCGGCTTGTAGAAATCGGCGGCACTTTTAAGATGCCGGTAGAGCTGTCAGCACAGGCGCGGTCTCCCAAGATGTCAGCTGGGTCTCACGGCAACTCGGGGAGTTCCAGTGGGCTGGTACAGTTGGGGTATGGGGTTTCGCCAGGTGGAAGGACAAACAGGCAGGTGAAACAGCCCCAGGAACTCACTCCCCTCTGGACCCCAGCTTATAGACTCGGCGGTGCTTTTAAGGTGCCAGTAGAACTGTCAGAGTAGGTGCAGTCTCCCGAGATGACACACACAGTGCATCTGGGTCTCACGGAAACTCAGGGAGTTCCAATGGGCTGGTACAGTTGGGGGATGGGCTTTGCCAGGTGGAAGGAGAAACAGGTGGGTGAAACAGCCCCGGGAACTCACTCCCCTCTGGACCGATTAACTATATCTTAAAGCCATGGGAGGTGCACTGCTGTCTGGACTCTGCCTCAAGCTATGGGAGCTGCCAAATTCTATCTGATCCATTGAACTTGTAATAATTTCCTAAATGTCCCGCTGGAGGAAAAAGCTTCCACCACTCCCGGAGCTGTTTCGTCATCCTCCCCTCAACAGTCATCTCATGTGGGCTCTGCAAGGACCCCAGCAGATGGGCTGGCAGTTCCCCAGGCTGTGGTTTGCCCATGCTCTGCCTCTCCTTTCACCATAGAATTGCAGTTGCACTTGCAACTACTGTAGGCTTCCGCCATGACTCTCTGGTGGAGAACGTGGCCTGCCCTGTGGCTCCCCTCATCAGATGAAAGGCAGCCCTGGAGAAGTGCATTGCCATAGTTCATACCGAGTTACGCTGCACGACGTGAGAGGAATTATGCCATGCAGAGGTGCCCCAGCCCAAACATCTGACAACTGCCCTTCATACAGGTGGGTAGATCTGGGCAAAGGGGGGGGCACTGTGGGGCCTCGGCACATCTGGTAACACTCACTGACCCTACTCTTCATGTCAATATGTCTATTTATTTATTTTAGATTTTTAACTCACCCTTAGTTTTACAACATAAACTGTATATAAACAAACATGTATAAAATATATAAAAAGAAAATCTGTAAAAATATAAACTATATCTAATTTCCATTAAAACCACTCCTTGAACCCTATCCCTGTCATAGCACTGTGTACGACTAGTAGCACTTTAGAAATTAATTAATAGGGATGGGCGAACGCGGTTCGGAAGTTTGGAATTCGGACCGACCTCGACCAGTTCGGTCAACCGAACCGAACTTCCGAACCGAACTCGATTTTTGAACCGAACTGAATTCTGAATTTCTGAATTCGGCTCTGTTCGCCCATCCCTAAAAGGTAATATTCCATTTAGTTCAATGGGGTTTGAATTTCTGAACTTTGTTCGGAACTTTGGAGTTCGGACCGAACTCAAATAGTTCAGTTGACTGAACCGAAGCGAATTTCCAAACTGAACCGAACCAAATTTCCAAACTCGGTTCTGTTTGCCCAACCCTTTTAATTAATTAATTAATCATTAATGTTAGTAGCAGTAGTAGAAGTATCCTGCCTTGTCAAATAAGTGGATCTTACATTACCTCTGGATAATGCTCAATCGTTGGCTCTGGGGAACTTCCTGGGGGTGGGAGTTCCAAAGCTGTGGGGCAGCCCTGTGCCCTTGCTGTACAGACTTGGTACACTAATGGAACTTGTAAGAGGGTGTCCCCAGCTGACCTTGGGGATCATGATGGAACATAGGAGAGAAGGTGATTTGAGGTTTTTTGATATGCACTTCATGTTAACTGTGTTGTGTTCTGCTGCACTAGTGCCAGTCTTGTCACCCCCTTGCACAACTTCAGCCCATAGAAAAGTTCCTTACTTTTAGGATCAATGGCTCCATTTAAATATGTCTGGCCACCTTCCCATATTTTCCTAAACTGTTCTGAGATCATGGTACGTTAACCAGTGACAGGACAACCCACCCTGTTACATTCATCCGTATGAGAAGAAATGCTTAAAAATAAAAATAAAAATAAAAATAAAAATAAATTGTCAAGTATGAAGTAATTTCTGTATTACTATTCATATTTGCACTTTATCGTATAGTTTTAGTTCCTAGATTATTGGAATTGGAAAGTTAAAATGTATGTCCCTTGAAGATAGATTCCCTTTTGGCTTATTCTCATGACGGTCATGGAGAGACCATATCCCACTGATATATGAATTTCCTGGTAACTGGCAGAGTAGGCAAACCCACTACCATTTTCCCCAGTTGCTGAGCAAATTCCAGTGCTGAGAGCAGGGTACAGAAATGTGCTCCCTCCTGTTGGCTCTAGTTGAAGGTA
Source organism: Sphenodon punctatus (assembly GCA_003113815.1). Taxonomy (NCBI): domain Eukaryota; kingdom Metazoa; phylum Chordata; class Lepidosauria; order Sphenodontia; family Sphenodontidae; genus Sphenodon; species Sphenodon punctatus. Next base: position 2,669,874 of record QEPC01008436.1, on the reverse strand, counting down.
CAGCTGCATTGGATGTAGCTTAGGTAGTGGTTATGGCAGTTCTAGATCAGACCTTAACTCAACCTTCACTTTCAGAGGTGGATTGCGGGTACAGTTTGGGTTCAATTAAAGCCCATCCTTCTTCACTTTGAGTTGTTGTTAATTTTAACTTTAGTAGGGCCTCGCCCCATACTTCTGAATAAAGGTTTGGCCGATATGCATTTAGGTCCCTCAGAATTGTATAGGCCAACTGAATTTCATGTGTTATGGGAAGACAGCCATGAACTATAGACAGTCCCAAATGAAGCAGATGGACCGACCACTGCAAGGACTACAATCCCCATGAGGCAGTTTGAGGCAGTCCCTACATAGGGACTTCTTAGGAGTCCCTTCCTATTCCTATTCTTCCCAGGCCAAGCCCCAAATCATCTCACGCCACTTGCCCCTAAAGGTGCAATCCTGTCCTCCTTGGAGTCTCAGCTCCCATTTACTTGAGCAGGTGAGAATTGTACCTTAAGTGCAGAGTGGCTAGTTTTTGTACACCATACACACTGGTTAAGGTGGCTGTTTCCATCCACTATTTTAAAAATGATATTATTCACAAGCATAAAAAATGAACAATTATAATTTTCATGAGGATGACACAATACAATGAATTACTATTTGCAACAAAACAAAGCAAACAAAAAACACCACCACCCTAGCTATTCAAGTAGTTGATTTTTATCCCTATGTAGATTTGGCCTGATGGGCTATTGTGGCAGTATCAGAGATGGAAACTATATGCTGTACGTGCTGTAGCACATGGCAGTTAGCTCAGCAGTAATTATACACTTCTGTTAGCCTCTTTGCACAGCTGGTAGAAATTTTTCTTCCTTTCATAATTTTCATTAACTTTACAATGTAGATAAACACAGAATTCTAAAAAAAAGACAGAAAAATATCACTGTGATTTATCCTCGTATACCCTGAGAGCTCCTACAAGATCTTCCAAAGATAATAAAGCTGACCAACTTTATTGCTATAACACACGGCAAATTGAAACATGCTACATTTTTCAGTATATTGAAATAACCATTTTTCTTCATCAAGGAAAGTAAGCTATTTTGTGACATGGTTGGGAATGTTCCCATGGCCGTTTTATTTGGTATTTATGGAAGTATTCGCCATCACTAATTCAGTTTTCTCTAGGAAGTAAGGATTGCATGTATATAATCAGAAGAAGACAAAATACTTATATGCATTGGAATGTGTTCTTGTCTAACTAGGGTTGATTTGCCTAATTATTCCATGACTACTTTGGTAGTACCCACAAACAACAGACATTTAAGGCCCTCATGATGCAATTAAATCTGGTTGTGAGATACCTACGCCATCTCACAAGCCCCACCAAGTCAAGATCCTCTCAGTTAAGAGACTTATAGTGCTTTCTTTTTCATGTACATTTCTTAACATGTCTAGAATATTAAGAGTAAATTAGCAGAGCTGGCTATGCAAGGAGTGGCATTTTTCTTTTAATTAACTTTAGTAATTAAATGTGTCATATATAACTTACTCTTACATATGTGTCTGTGCTTAATATGAGGGAACAGAAGTTCAGGGGTCTCAGTAAGTTGAGTAGGAACCTCCTATGCACTCTTCAGTCCTAATGGCAAGATATTTGGTGATGTCTCCACCTGGACAAGCCCTATATGCTATTAGTATTATGGCTGAATTGAGTAGTGAAAAAACTACTCGTGAGTATTTGCGTGAGTTCTGAGGACCCTCGGCGAACACTCGTGAGTAGTTGCCAAGGAGGGAGCCTGTGGGGGGAGGGAATAGGCCAGGGAAGAGAGGGTGGGGGTCTAGCAGAGGCTGAGGGGATAGAGTACTCACCCTCCAGAGGGACTCCAGCGAGACATGGCTTCCTTAAGACCAGGTAAGTTCGGAGAAAAGAAAAGAAAAGCTGGACATGCTCAGAAGAGCCAGATGGTCCCTTCTGAGCATGCTCAGACCTTTCCAAGATGGCACCTGCCACTGCTATCTTGGAAAGGTCTGAGCATGCCCAGAATGTGTTGGGCATGCCCAGGGTTTTTTTCCCCTTCAAACTTACCCGTTTCGGAGGAAGCCACACATTGCTAGAGCCCCTCCAGAGAGTGAGTACTCACTAGAGCCTGAGCCTCACTATCCCCTGAGCCCTCACTAGGTTCCCATGCCCCCTTCCCTGGTCCCTATTGGCCTATTCTCTCACTAGCCAGCACAGGCCAGGAAAAGTAGAGCAAGGGCCTAGCGTCAGCCTCCAGCCCCCTGTACTTGGCCAAGGATTTTATGAGTTCTGAAGTTTCAGGAGCCATTCTTCAAAGCTTTGAAACTCAGAAAACTGAGTCGAGTACCGCAAAACTTGGGGTTTTCCAGTGAAGACTGAGGACCAAGTTTCAGCATTAATTACTATTTACTGATTTTCAGGTACTCCCAGGAACCAAATAGTCAGGGACCCATGCTCACTACATTTCCCCTATTGTTGCCAATGGGGAAAACACAGTGAACATTGGTCCCCGAAAATATTACACTGACACACACCATGGTTGATATCATAGTTACCAAATGCTTTACACTCCCTTCAGAAATCTTGTACCCAAATTAAAAAAGAAACAGGTTTAACTTGTGAAGCCCCCTGCTAGAAACACAGGGCATAGCGTCTGAGGTTATGGGGGTGGGGGGGTTGTCCTGAATTCAGCCTCGAAATGAAGATGGGAAAATTCTGTCCAGGTAACCTCCTGCTCCTTATTAGCCGCAGCTAAGCTAATTATAGTGCCTCCATCTGGGAGATGTGGTTTTCCTCTAAAGACCATCCATACCCTCCCAGGAAAAAAAAACCCAAAGCAAAGTAGGTCCCCCAATGCCCAGACTACATACAGCCAAATGAAACTACTATGCAGTATCACAAACCTAATGTAAAGTAACACAGACACTGGCTTTAATAAAGTACAGACACAGCAACAACAATTTATCTTCTTCCCTCCCCCAGGGTTTTTCTTAACCTCCCTTTTAGTCCCAGTCTTCAAGTAGATGTCGAGGTTAGAACTTAATTGCATTGGCAGTTTTTAAAAGGGTGTCCTGATAAACAGTACAATGTCTGGCTGGGCTGAGATTCCTTAGGCTGCTTTTATACTAGCGGCCAGATGCAGCGCGTTCTTCAACGCATTTTCTGAAACGCGGAGGGGGGTGAGTTTAGATGCACTGGTCACCATAGGAATCGCCGCTCATTTGGTCTTTTTGAAAGCGTATTTTGGAAACCCTGATATCGATGCTTCCAAAATGTGCCTTCAAAAAGACTGAGTGAACAGTGATTCCTATGGTGGTCAGCTACTTCTGGTGCATCTAAACAGACCCTGAGGGGCTTTTCAGGAAGTGCATTGAAGAATGCGCTGCATCTCACCGCTCATGTAGAAGCGGCCTTACTCACTGTTCTTGCAGCAGGCCTTATCTTTCTTCTAGGCCCCAGGGCTGTATGCAAGCAAACAAGCAATAGCAGTTCCTTCTCCTGGTTTCCAGCTGGTTCCCAAAAGAAGAGAACTGGGGCACTTGGAGAAACAGCTCCTTGTTGTCTAAACTCCCCTGGCCTGGATCACTCCCCAGGATGCCAGACACCAGGAAAAATCCTAAGCCCAGCAAGGCCTTGAGCAGAGTGCTTCCCTTCCACACACACACCAGCCCCTCAGTGTCTCTCGAGTTCAAGATGGCTCCTCTCTCCCTTTTGCAAAGGCTGAAGGGCAAGTTTTGGCTCCAAAATGGCCTGCTGGGAAATGCAGTCCACAGTCATGCAGACTCTATACACTGTCCATTCCCCAAGTAGAAACAGCCTGATCAGAGGGGCTACGCTTAGAACAACAAATCCATAAATTAAAGCAGTACTATCCTACTCTAACTATGCTAATTAACTCATTAACAGGTGGCTCTATATCCCAATCAGACTCATTAATTAATATGATGAATATTAGTACATGAATAGCACAATATTATAAAAAGTTAACAACCTACCCTTCAGGAAAACTGGTTCAGTCTAGAATGTATGTTGCTTGCTTGCATTGGTATGCATAATGGTGCAGAGATCCAGAGCAGTGGAGTCCACTGATCCTGGGAGCAAGCCGCAGGGTCTCTAGTTCCACTCACAATTTCTGCTCTATCTCAGGGAAATGAAGAAGAGTTCAACTGCGTCCGAACAACCCTTTGTTCCATGACCAACCATTAGATGACTCTAGGTTCTTGGAAGCTAGGCAGGACTGCGGTCAGGCTTCGTCTCATGAACACAAGTAAACAAATTACTGTGTTCATGAGAGTGGATAAGAACATAACAGTGGCAACAAGGATGTTGGACTCCTGCTGAAACTGCCAGTTCTGTATCATTCCGGAACTGGAGCCGGTGAGTGGCTATGTTGGGTCAGGGGGGAATTAGACAGGTTGGAGTAGGCCATGAGACCGGGCTTGTTCTGTTCAGTAGTAATGATAAACTGTATCAGGAGTCTCAAGCAGCAGCTGTGTAAGCTTCTGGCACTAAGTTGGGGGCATGTGGGGTGCCACAACAGCTTCACAAAGGCTAAGAGAAGGGTCCTAGAGAGAGGGTATGGACACCTTTGATAATACAGTATAGGATTGAACCACATACATTGAATAGCTGGAGCAGTATTTTGTCCTCCATGAATACCCCAGAGGAAAAGAAAATGCCAGAATTGCTTAATTGTACTGGGGGACAGAGGGAGACATATTGTGCACTGTTCAGTCTGACATCCATCTCCACTGTACACTAAAATATTTGCTAAGCTAGTAACACTGCTACAGGGACTTTTTCCATTAAAAAACTACTGTAAATATCAGAGCATTTTCAATTTCATAACTAGCAGGAGGGGGAACTGTGATGGCATGTGGAACCTCACTACAAAGGCTAACTTTGAAATCGCCTACAACTAACGCTGAGAGACCAGAAGGTTACAGTACCAGAGATGAAATAAATTAATTCAGAAATGTCTTCTGACAATGTCCACCCTGGCCTTAAAACAACAACACCACCGTGCTGCTGTGGTTGTCAGGAAGTGCAAGATATGCCTGGATAAGCACCGTTCCATAAATGGAACTGTCCAACAGCTCCCTACGGTCAGGTTTATTTTTAATTGCAGGTCCGTTCTTTGGTGTAAATTATAGAGTGGCAGGAGTCACTCGATAGTTAAGGCATGTTGCACACTCTGTTATAAAGCCAGAACATTCTATTCATTATAAAATTGACATGATTAAAGTAGGATCATGAAATTTGTGGTGAAGGATCACTGGAGTTAGTGGTTCATTCAGTCAAATTGCTTGCTGAGTTATCGCAGTTTGAAAACTGCACTTTGAAAGCCTGTTTTTCAAAAAGTTAGACTGTCTCGATCTTGGCAGGGTATAGGGGTTTTATGTTGGTTGGGAGGAGGTGTAAGCCTTTTAGAAAACTCAAGGAGGCTGCCAGGGGGTGCTTTCTGGTTTACTTTTTGTAAATCCGGTTAGTAGTTTTTAATTTATGAAATCTTGAAAATTCAATGTTAACCTATACAGACCATCCTGAGTGTGGAGTAAGTTATGCTTTCTACTCCATTTCTTAAAGATATGTACAACATTTGCTATTCTCCAGTCACTAGGTACTATACCTAAATTAACTGATTAAGAGCACAGCTAGAGTTGGGGGAGCATAGGAGCAGGGCCGGCCTTACCATGGGGCAGACTGGGTCAGCCACCCAGGGCCCACGGTTGGAGGGCCCCGTGGTTGTGGGCTTGGTTTTGTACTTTAAAAAAACCCAAAAAAACGGTCGGGTCCGGTCGGTCCTGGCCACCGCGGGGCCCTAGCCCCACCTCCAGCAGCGGCGGCAGCAAATCAGTGAGTGGTCAGCTCACTGACACACACTAGCTCGACCCCTGCCTCTGGCCCCACCCGTCGCAGGGACCACCTGACCTCCACTCCAGCGGAACCGCTCTGAGCTCGCCACCGCCACGTGCGCCAGGCTGGGATCTCTCCCCGCCCCCCCGCCAAGGCGCCTTCAGCCTGAAGTCGCCAACGCGGGGCTGGAGGGACCCGGCCGCTCCTGGCTCAGCCCCTCGGTCCTGGGGGCCCCGGACGTCCTCGGAGCTGTCCTGCAGTGCCCTGCCTGCCTCAGCCACTATGCCAGACCCACGGTAAGTGCCGCCTGGGGCAGCTGAGCTACCACCGAGCCTGGGATCCCCCTACCTCTCCAGTGCCCCCTTTCCCCCTCGCAGGCCACCTTTCCCCCTGCATCCCGCCATTCCACCAACTCCATTGCCTGCTGCCCACCCGGGATCCCCCTTGTCTT
>QEPC01008436.1:2593875-2661979 GCA_003113815.1 Sphenodon punctatus | reverse complement strand
GTGGTCCCGATCCCATCACGTCTGTTCAGGGCTCTCCTTGACCACGGGGGTGGGGGTGGTTGTTCGGTTCCCCACCACTGGGAATCCACTGTGGTGAATCGGGACCGCATAACGTCTGAAAACACCCACACAAGACAGGAAGGGGAAGTATTGTTCTGACCAGCTTCCTGCTATCACCAGCCAGACTGGATTTTGAGGCAAAAAAGAAAGGGGTGTGGCTAAGGCAACAGAGAGGAGTCCCTTAGGGAAGTGACTGGGCCGGAGGCACATTCTTGCTGTAGGCACAGTCATTGTCCATGGAATCCTAGACCTGACATTATATAACCAAACTATAAAAAATTCTTGCCAATTGCTGGTGGATGGCCAGGGTCCTTTTTATTGGTATATTGAAATGCTGTTGGGGATGGCAACCTGCACCAAATTATGGGTACAGTTTGTTACAGGTACTTTTCCCCCCTTTCGGATTTAATTATGGGTACAGTATGGTATGGATCCATAATTGATTAAATAAAAAATCCCACCCTGTTACCCCCCATCCCTCATCTTTCCCACTCACCACCCCCGAGGCCCTGGTATAAAGCTATTCACGCATATGTAGAACAGCTGCCCTTTTGCAAAATGGCGCTGACACTGAGCACAAGGGGGGGCGGGAAGTGAGGAAGCTACACAGAGGAAATGGAAAGATGGAGAGAGGAGCTTGGTGCAATGACAAGTAGGAGGCCATTTGGTGCACCTAGAATTGGGGGGGAGGGGGCTGGATTGAATGATGGATATAAGATCACCAGGAGTGACTGAAATTCCTTTAGGCATGTAGTTGACGAAGATCAGGGCTGCAAAAGAAATGCTCAAATGAGGAGGGGGTCTACAAAGCAATCTTCCCCCCTTTTCTCCATCTTACTGTAAAATTCCCCACCTTCCTGTGAATAGTGTAAGTTGCCCTTAGCTGCCTTTAGCAGGAAGGGCAGGATAAAAAATTAAAATAATTATAATTTTAAAAATAATGAGGCTGCTCTCAGATGAGGAAAAAAACTTCACTGGTGAAAGTGACGGACCTGGGGCTGAAAAGAAAACTCACTGGCTAGCTGCTCTGGTTGCAAAGTGAACCCTCCCACCAGAAAGTGAAACTAACCAGCTTCAAACCAAGGGAAATTCTCCAAAAGGAGGGATCTTTGAAGCAATTTCTCTCTCCACCACTTCCTCCTTCCCCCATAAAACTGTCAAAGCTGGGACTGAATGGGAAACTCACTGGGAGAAGGGATAATATCAGAAGAGAGACCGAATGTGGTTATGTGCATTGAGGAATTTATTTATTTATTTATTTATTACATTTCTAAACCACCACCACCACCACCCCCTCACCAACGGCAACTCAGGGCTGCTTACAATAACAATAAAACATCAATATCAAATATATAAATATAAAAATTCATAAAATACATAAAACCTGATCTGTGCATAAAATAACTTACCACCAATCCAACCCAACCCATCTAACCCAATCCACCCCCTGCCCCCTCCACCAAACACCTGACAGAAGAGCCAGGTTTTACAATTTCGTCAGAAAGCAAGGAGTTCCTGGCTGAGGTAAACCTCAACCAGGAGAGCATCCCATAACAACAGTGCAGCTTCCAAAACCACGCCCCTGTCCATTCAGGCCCACCGATAGTGCGGGACCTCCAGGAGGGTGCTCCTGGACAACCGCAGGGGCTGCCCAGGGAATGAGGCGATCTCTCAGGTAATCAGGGCCCAGGTTGTAAAAGGCTTTAAAAGTAAAAACCAGCATCTTGAATCGGGCCCATAAGACAATAGGCAGCCTGTGCAGTGCTCAGAGCACTGGTTGAATGTGCTTCCTGCGGCCCATTCCAGTAAGTAGGCGGACCGCTGAATTCTGCACTAGCTGCAGCTTCCAAACTGGTACCATGGGCAGCTCCACGTAGAGTGCATTGCATTAGTCTAACCTCTAGATGATGAACGCATGGATGACAGTGGCGAGATTGGAGTCTGAGACATATGGACGGAGCCTCCACACCAGATGTAATTGACAGAGGGCGCCCCTGCCCACACCCAACACCTGAGAATCCAGGAGCACTCCCAGGCTCCATACAGATGGAACTAATGGAAGGCAGATAGCCCCAATAATGGGGGGAAACCCCTCACCGACTCTGCCCACCAGCAGAGTCGTGACTTGTCGTGACTGAGCTTCAATCGGCTCAACCTCATCCAATCCCCCACAGCAGCCAAACACCGGGACAGCAACAAGAGGGCCGGGCCTGGGTTGGCTGAAAACAAAAGATACTATCAGTTCTTCCATAGCCACAATACAATAATACCTTATTGCATGACATAAGAGGACAAATATTCCCCTGCCTTTAATCACCTGTGCAGCACTTGAGCTGCTGCTTGAGAAAGGGGCTATAAATGAAGAAGAAAATTGTAGCCACAAAGGAGACAGAGATGAAGCACATAATTTGGGGGCAGCGAGGAGCTTGCTGTCCCAATCTTCAGTGTTACCCCCAATCTGGAGAGGAAGAAGATTGGTACTGAAAGACCAGGGCAAAGAGTGGGTGCGTGGAAACTTTGTAAGCGATTCCAAACACAATATGTGAGACTGTACAATGTCTTTCGGAAACTATTTACATACATAGTATGCACATTAATGTAGGAGCCTTAACTTACAATTTCCATGCTTTTTGGACCATGGCTAAATTTTTAGGGTCCTTAACTCTTCTCTTAAATGAAAGGGTTTTTTTTATCTAAGATTCTACTTTGGATTGGTATAAATAACTAAACAAATGAGCTTACAGATGTTCTCTACTGACAACTCTAAGGAACTCCTTTGGGAGTTTTAAGTGCTACAAGAGTCCCTTCGGAAGTTATAGCTACCAAGGATTGTTGTGGAGCTTTTTGCAGTTTACCACAGGGAATTTTGCAGAGTTCAGAATACCAAACAGTACTCTGGACTCTCAATTTTGGAACTGAAAATGCATGTCAAAGTTTCTTTGGTGCTAAGAAACTAAAAGAAATTTCTCAGACAATGAATTCCAACATGATAAGGCTGTGTACATGTATACAACTTACTTAAATTCCCTTTTACAAACGTTTTAAAAAATGTTAAATGGTGGCTACAAATATTCAACATAAAGCTTAAAAACAAAAATATAGAACACAGTTAAATGTATATGCATAAACACATGCTTAACTTCAAGCATATGAGTAATTCCAAAAATTCAAAAGAGTATTTCGTTTTACAGACACAGGAATAACATCTAAAATATGGCCATTTCCAACATTTCACAGGTAACAAGAAAAATGTCTTTTAAAGTGCTTTTACAAACTTGTAGTTTGTTTTCAAAGTTTATGATTTATTTTTCACTCAATACCATGCATGGATGTGATTTATTGCCTGTTTCGCAGAAGGAATGAAACTGAAATTGCTAAAGGCAGTTGTGGAAAAACCGGTGAGACAGAGAATCTGACGATTGATTTCAGGGATAAAGGGGGAGCCTTTAGGGCCACATCACAAAACGCTAACTTTGCATCTACAGTACTTTCCATGTATAAAACCTCACATTTGCACATGCAAATCTAGTACTGGGAGTTTTAACTTCCTATGTCTTGTGCTGAAAATATAGTTTTGTTTTGTAAAATAAATGATGGTCTAAGTTTATGGGACTCTTTGGTTCAAGCGGGCCTGCAGGGTCTTATTCTTGTCTCATTTTTGCTCCAGTGCAGCATCTGATTTAGCTTTTCTGGTTACTTTGGAATTTCCATGCTGTGACTGGTGTATGGGACAGCATAAGTGACTCCCTTTTTCTGGTCTAGTAGGCATGCCAGAAGAAAGATAGTGTGACTGGGGAATTCTTAAAAAACAAAAGAAAAAACTCTACCACCAAAGTGACCTGCTAAGAGTCATTGGAGCAATGTTGCAGCCAGATCTACACCAAAAAGAGGTCAGCAGGCCCCAAAGATCTAGTCATCACACTTCAGAAGCTAGCTTTAATTGATATCAGTTTTAAGTGAGATTAGACTCATAGGCTGCTTTTATACAAGTGGGTAGCAGTCACGTGACCTGCACACGTGACTTTTCAAAATCCCATGAGGCGGGATTATACATGACGCTGGACATGATCACGCGCATTCAAGGCGGCCACGTATTGTTTGCTGACCGTGAACTAAATACCTCATATGTGAGGTATTTAGTTCGCGGTCGGCAAACAGCGTGCGACCCCCTTGAATGCACGGGATTGCATCCATTGTCACATATAATCCTGCCTCATGGAATTTTGAAAAATCGCGCGAGCAGGTCGCGGGACTACAACCCGCTCGTATAAAAGCACCCATAGAATGTTGGAATGGATCTCAAAAATTATTTATTTTTATTTTTGTGTATAGAAAATTGCAGGTACAATTTAATGTAACTTCATATGGAGGCTGGGCCCTGATGCTCTGGTGTGGCATAAAGTGTCTGTTGATAATAGACGTTCCTTTATTACCCACCCATAATAAAATTAATGAAAATAAGGTTGTAGAATTACATCAGGGAATCAAGTTACAGCTGGTCATTATCCGTAGTTTCGATAATAGCTTGTTACAAAGCCATGACTTGTAGCTCAAACTAGCTCTTATTACTATTTGAGTAAAATCTCTGTGGTGAAAGGTCCAGGTTTAGGGTTGAGAAGGAGCTTTCTAACGATTTGCACTACAACATTCACAGTAGGGATGGGCAAACAGAACTGAGTTCGGCAATTCGGTTAGGTTCAAAAATCGAGTTCGGTTCATAAGTTCGGTTCGGTCGACCGAACTATTTGAGTTCAGTCCGAACTTCCGAGCAGAGTTCGGAAATTCAAACCCCTTTGAACTAAATGGAATATTATCTTATAGGGATGGGCAAACAGAACCAATTTTGGAAATTTGGTTCGGTTCAGTTCAAAAATCGAGTTCGGTCCGAACTTCTGAACCAAGTTCACCCATCCCTAATTCACAGTGTGAAATTAATTTTTCATGTCACATCTAGTAGCTAGTAATATCTAACAGAGGATGGGACCATAATTAGCTACTGGTCAATCTGAACCTCTCATTGTTGTGGAGTAGCAGGAAATGGATCACTCCATTATGATCTGATGAACACTTCTCAAAAGCTATTGAGGTTTGCCACTATCAGAGACAGGATGCTGGGCCAGCTTTGACCCAGCCTGGCAGTTCTTATGTTCCTACTTATTTGGATTGTTTCTAAGATGGGATATAACTCTGTTCTCCTATTCATGGAATTTTCATGGCTGAACAGAAGCTTTCTATTCAAAATATACACTTTTCAAAGCAAGCATGCATTTGCTCATGAATATGCATGCATAACTATCTTATCTTTCAACTGACTGTGACTAAACATGTTCATGCACAACCCAAGAGTCTGTAACACCCACCCACCCACACACACACACACACACACACACACAGATATCTGTGTGCAAACGTTCACTTGTTTGAACATCTGGGTCTTAAGAGAGCAACATTTATTTGTTTTTTTGGCTTCCAGTCCTTGGATGCTGTTTTGTCTGTCTTTTGTGTCTCTTGTTAGTTATTATGCCATGGTAAATTTTTGTCACTCCTGATTATTTACAGTCATCTTGGTTACTAGTCCCTGACATGAAAACAATTATGATCCCACTGTCGTCTACCATGTTCCTATAATGCAAGTTTCTACTGCTTTTGGTGGAAGTCTTGATATAAATATTTTATTCAGCCATATTTACAATGGCACCTCTCCTCAGCACAGCATAGGACAATTAGATGGTGAGAGCTGATATATCTCTTATTGAGAGCATTTCTAACCTCAGAAAACATTAGATAATATTTTGCATAGTTATAAACCAGTGAATTTAGGTTTTTTAGCATGTTCTGTAGACACTTACATAGAATCTTTTTGCAGCCACGCAGTAATGTTAAGCAGCTAGTAGGGGATAGTTACCTCTGTAAATAAGTGTAAATAAGTGTGGCTAAACTGGGAAGGGATGTTCATGTATACTATTGAAGGAAATTTCCTATTGCTTATATTTTTTCATGTAGTTCTCTGCAGCTCCAGCAAACTTCAGTACTCACTACTTCTTGTGTGTTCATTATACCGTATCTTTACCTAACTGAGTACTTGTTATTCCAGGCTGCCCCTCCTCCACCAAATGCAAATTCCCAAGGAGGAGGGCCAAGGAAGGGGGAAGGGTATGGCATGCTGCTGGGCCTTTAAGGGTATGGCATGCTGCTGGGCCTTTAAGAAAATAACTAGCACCCGCGAGGGTACTGATGCTAGCTGGGCTGCAGGCACTGCGAGTTGCAAGGGGCAGCACCTTAACCTGCAATTTAACTAAAACTGTAGTTGAAAACCAAAATTGTAATTGGGATGTATTGTGAAGGTGGATGCAGGTGGGATGTGGGTATTCTGATATCGTGTTTTTATTTTCTGTAAGCCACCTGAGCACTTTATGGAAAAGTGCAGAATAGAAAACACAGTGCATTTTTAATATGACAAAACAGGTTTGACTAGCATAGAAAGGGACACTGTTAAAGGATTCCTTATAATGGTTTTTATGATTTTATTTCAAGAATAGCAATTAAAGGTCTGTAAACTAAATTGTGAAATATGAAATGCTGTTAATATTTTTCTAGTTTTCCTCTAGAAAGCTAGATGCATGAACAGTCAGTAATGATGCAACATCTTTTTTCTGTAAAGGGTGCCAGACACCCCCCACCCACATTTTTTTAATGTGTTTAAGATTCTTAGCATGCGCTGGGTACCGTATACATAATGAAAAGAAGAATAACTCATGCCCTTTGTAATTCTGGAGAGGACTTTGCAGTATTCAAAAATGTCTAAATAAAGTTCTAAATCATTCCCCACTGAAGTCAATAGCAAAACTTCCAGTAGCACTATAGAACCCAACACACACAAATAATCAATACCATCAACAGCATACACCAGTGAATCAAATTTCTCTTTACAAAGCATCCGAAAATATACAGTAAGAAAGAACTGTCAAACTAGTTGTGAAAATTATTACTTGCATTACATGTCATCAATATTGTGTAGTCTTACAGCACTTCTGAAAGGACAAAGTAGTATTTCCAGTTTCTGAAAACACACAACTGTCTCTGCAAAACCATGTATAGGCCCCAACTTTGGGAACTAAACATACAATTAAAATTTATATGCAGAATCCAAGAAATCTGCCAGTAAAAAGAAGGTATCCAGTTGTTTCTAGGACAGAGGTGTTTTTGTTTTTTTTATTCACTGGGTATTCCATATTGATGTCTCAAATTTTAATGGTGGCCATTATGTTGAAGGCAAAGGGGCTGTCCCACCAGCCGTCATTGACTGATAAGGAGCATGAAGGACATATATGGCTTGTCACCTCTGACTCTGCCTTGCCAATGAAGAGAATGAGCAACTTCTGGGTGAGTGTGTGGTGAATCCAACTTGAAGAATACTCACATTCATAGGGCTAATGAATTAATCAAATTTCACTTTAATCACATTAAATACTTGATGAGTTGTTAAAGACTGGAAAGATGGCCTATTTGCAAAATAAATAAATCAATAAATAGTGATGGTTGTCTGTCATATTCTCATTTTGAATTATAGCAGATAATTTGAAATAGGACAAGGATATAACTATAAAAGGTAGGGACGGGCACCGACACCAGAGCCCATGAGCATGGGGGATCAACACTCCCTTGTGCAATTGCATCCCTTGCTGGAAGGAGGCGTCGGGGCCCATTCCATCTTCTGTATCTTCCAATCTAGTGATGCCCCTGGGGTGCGATTTGCATTCACTTGAAATCAGTAGCTCAGCTCTCATTGACTTATACTGGCTAAGAACTGCACCATAAAACCAGTGCCTGCTGATAATTGCAGCTACTTTACCATTTCTGCTAACCATTATGTTGAAGGCAAAGGGGCTGTTTAATGCTAAACCCAAAGTTTTTGCACTAAAATAGTAAGATAACATTGTATACTTAATATCCCTCTGAAATATTATCAGTTTTACACTACACCCACATATGCTAACTAGGGATGGGCTAACAGATCGTGGTTCGAGTTCGGCCGTTCGGTTCGTCTGCGTTCGTTTCGTCCGTTCGGTTTGCCCGTTTGGTTCAGTTCGTCGGTTCAAATGTTTGGCCGTTCGGTGGTTTGGGTCGATGGTTGAGTTCGGATTCGGTATTGGGTTCGGTCGGGATCGGTTCGGTCTTTAGTTCGGTGCAATCGGGAACTGAAAATGACATTTAGTTTTTGAAATAAAAGGAAAAAACTAAAAAACATATTTCTGGCCATAACATTTTTGTTTCTTATTACTTTTTGATGATATTTAGGGAGATTGTACCCCCCAATGGAGCGCACCAAGTAGACCAACATTTGGAACGATTAGATAAAGGAAACTGATTTCAGAAGCAATTGAATATTGTGATTTTAAGAAAAGCTCCATACACATTCATGACTACAACTTCTTTATCTTGCATCCAATGTTCATGAAACTTGTGCATATTACATCCCTCTATATGCTTAATATTTCTGCCAATTTTAGGAAAGAGTGGATAAAGGGTCCCAAGGGTATAAGACATTAACCTGAAAATACATTTCCAGCTGTTACATTTTGATATTCCATTCTGTTTACAGGATATTTGACAGGAATGTATCAAATACCGTTCCTGCTATTTCAGCAAATGTACAGGAGATTTTGATAAAGGGAACCACTTCTGTTGGCCAATTTGCATCACAAACCGATCTTATACCACAGTGACATAAGAGAATCCCAGGCATAGGCCCCTTCTCTACATTTGTTGTACAGGCATATAAAATTGAGACCCTTTATAATATCTTTCTGATATTTGGCAGAGATGATCAGGAAAGTGAAATATATAGTACTGCCAAATTTCATGTACACTGGTTGGACTACAAAGATGTTATAGTCAGACATACATTTATTTGTTAATTGCTTATACCACCAAGACCTTTTGTCCAATCCTTCTGAAATTTGTCAAAGATAGTTACTATGGGAAGGGGTATAAACTGAACAAGTTTCACCTACATTACATGTGAGGCAAATAAGTTACAGCTAAGAATGTATATGTAGAATATTGCAAAATACAATAAATCAACTGCTTCTAAAATCGGATTCCTTTATCCAATTGTTTTGAAATTTGGTGCACATAATGAGTTCCTTTGGAGGTAGAAGCACCCTAAATTTCAGCCACATAGCTTAAAAAACAAAAAATCTACAGCCGATAATGTGTTTTCCATTGAAACCAATGGAAATTCAATTCCGAACTCACCGAACACATCCGAACCAAACGTTCGGGTTCGAACGTTCGGTTCGGTTGACTGAACTGTTCGAGTTCAGTTCAAACTCCGAACTTCCGAATTCGAGTTCGGTTCGAACGTTCGGTTCAGTCGACCGAACTATTCGAGTTCGGTCCGAACTCCGAACTTCCGAACCGTGTTTGCCCATCCCTAATGCTAACCAAGTGTATTTTGTGTTTTCAAAGGGATTTTTAAAATTCTTGTACAACATTCAGTATATGTTGTTCATATATCACACCGGTTCTTTTCTCATTTACTTTTCCTGTTTAAAAATTAGGGCTGGGCCTGTAATGGTGCTAGTCTAAATCATGACTGGAAAAATGGCACTTCTTACTCAACACAGAGGCATTTTTCTTCTGTGCATACAGCATCTTATCTACCCACATAAGTGACAAAACTAGTTTTACTACATTTTGTTCCTGCTAGCACTACCAAGCCTGTATGGTCATTAGAGAGTAAACCTGTATTTTAATCTGGCTCACACATCTTTGTCAGGCATTTTAAGATGAATTCTAGTCCAAAAGCAAAACTCTTTTTGGTGAGAAAAGCCAGATATTTAACGTGAGTAGTGCAGGGGTAAACAAAGGCAGCCTTCGGTTGGCAGAACCTTCATTAATGTAGATAATGCCTAAAATAGAGAGAACACAGACTTAATAATCATAGCCTGACTTTCACTATGTACTTCACGAAAATACAGCTTTTTAATTTATGGACTAATAACTTTTAACATGACTCACTGATTCAATTGCCTACAGCTCATTTTTCAAAAGTGACTTAGACCACTTTCACACATTACCTGGGACAAAGGGAAACTTCCATGACTGCAATTACAGCTCTTTTCTCACGAGACTTAGTATATGTAGGAAGACTGGGTCCCCCAATGTAACTTTTACAATTACGGGTGTTCTAATGTCATAAAAGCAGAATAGTGCATTCCTACATGGGCTAATTCCCATGAGAATAGAACTGTGATTGCCATCACGGAAGTTTCCTTGTCTTCCAGGTAATGTGTGAAGTGTCCTTCACTGCCCCACTCCCACATTCAAAAGCAAACCTGGGGTGGTGAAGAATTGTGTCCTGCTCCTGCTGGTAGGGAAGAGCAAGGGACATCACTGAACTACAAAAGGAAGCCGGTGCAGCTTTTGCTCCGGCGGGAAGAGCTCAGGAGGTTGCCTAGCAACCTGGGGTTTCAGAGTCCTTGAAGTCTCACGTTGCGAGGCACTTTCACCCTGAGGGAAGGGGGAAATTGACCGCCCGGCTCTGCATTCAAACAAGCGAGGCAGAGAAACAGTGATCCCACTCTCCCTCCCATCATTAGGAACACTGTGGGCAGTGCTGATCGCCTAGGCTGTGTTCTCACCTGTGGCGGCGGTGGTGGCAGCTGGAGGGGTGAGGGAAGATGCGGCAGCCCGGAGGAGCCGGCCTACGGGAAAAGAGCTGGTGCGAACGGGGATCTGCCGCGGCTTCTCTCGCACATGTCAGGGCAGGATTTTGCACCTTGACATGCGCGAGAGGAGCCACGGCAGATCCCCGTTTGCACCGGCTCTTTTCCCATTGGCCAGCTCCTCCGGGCTGCTGCATCTTCCCTCGCCCCTCCCACTGCCGCCACTGCCGCTGCAGGTGGGAACCCCACCC
The DNA here is from genome assembly GCA_003113815.1 of Sphenodon punctatus. Lineage (NCBI taxonomy): Eukaryota > Metazoa > Chordata > Lepidosauria > Sphenodontia > Sphenodontidae > Sphenodon > Sphenodon punctatus. The sequence goes on along the minus strand of QEPC01008436.1, from coordinate 2,650,998 downwards.
TAGTTGGGCCAGGAAGGAATTTTTTGAGGGATTTATCAGTTTGGCATTTGATATCCCCATTTTTTTTTCCTTTCTCACAGCCGTGTTGTATGAGCATTAGCTCTAGTTTCAAGTTATTGATGTTCATGTCATGTTGTTATTGTTGCACTCTAGCGTGGGTCCAGGTGGTATTTGATTATTGTTATAAGTAGGGCTAAGGTAGGCAGTAATGCATCTCCTTAAGAGATGGGGAATAGAACCCTGTGCAAGAGCTGGGTGCGGCCAGTACAAGTGTTCATCCCAGAACATGGGGGTACCGTATGCCCAATGGGTTATTACACTGTAGGGCATCCCCACACCTATTTTAGTTAAGGTTTCCTAAAGGGACCAAACCACCCTTATCTCCCCAGGGGCTTAGGCCTCGAGAGGAAGAGAGTGACAGAATTTTTAGATAAGAACAGCCATACTGGGTCAGACCAACAGTCCATTGAGCCCAGCATCCTGCCTCCGACAGTAGCCAGTCACGGAGGCCTGGGAGAAGCACCCAACAGGTCACCATGCTATCCATTCCCTGTGGGTCATCCCAGGTTCCCGACAGTAAAGGGTTTTGTTCACCCAATCCTATCTGGCTAATAGCTGCTAATGGAACTATCTTCCAGAAACTTGTCTAAACCTCTTTTGAACTCAGTTATACTGCTGGCCTTGACCACCTCCCCTGGCAGTAAATTCCACAACCTAATTGTACGCTGAGTGAAAAAATACTTCCTTTTGTCTGTTTTTACTCTGCCACCTGTGAGTTTCATTGAGTGTCCCCTAGTGTTAGTACTAGTTGAGAGAGTAAATAACCGTTTCCTGTTTACAAGTTCCACACCACTCATGATTTTATAGACCTCTATCATATCTCCTCTCAGCCGTCTCTTTTCCAAGATGAAGAGCCCCTGGATCATTTTTGTTGCCCTTCTCTGTACCTTTTCTAGTTCCGCTATGTCTTTTTTGAGATGGGGCGACCAGAGATGCACACAATATTCAAGGTGTGATCGCACCATTGATTTGTATAGAGGCATTATGACATCCTCAGTTTTATTCTCTATTGCCTTGCGAATAATTCCTAACATTCTATTTGCCGCTGGAGCACACTGGGCTGAGGATTTCAGTGTATTATCCACAATCACTCCCAGATCCTTTTCCTGAGTGGTAACTCCTAGCTTAGTACCCAGCGTTGTGTACTCATAGTTTGGATTATTTTTCCCAATGTGCATCACTTTGCACTTGTCCACATTAAATCTCATCTGCCATTTAGATGCCCAGGCATCTAGTGTTGTAATTAAAGGGCTGTAATCCTGAGAGCCCTCGAGCAGCACAGGGTTGTTGTTATTATTAATGCTATTAAAGTTAAGTTAACTGGACCCTAGATGTTGATGGGTATCCTCCATCTTCCTGTTTAATAATCATAATCTGGCAATAAAGGCGGCCATTAAAATCCAATACTGTGTACTTGTCTCAATACTGTGTACTTGCGGCGACAAAGTGGCTTTAGATACCAGCTTACTCTTCATTCAAAATCAATAGAAATTAGGCTCATAAAGGCCCAAAGGTGTGTGTGGCAGGAATGGGCTTTCCTAGAGTGATTATTAGCAGGATAAGGGCTCAACACAGCTACTCACTCCCTCTATGGGATTAGCTCAAAACAGTCTCTCTATTCCCTTCAGTCTCAATACAGTCTCTCAGTAGTTTTTGTCAAGCACCACCCTCTGGCTTCCACAGTATCCAGTCCCTTTAGTCAGACAAAGCCATCTGGCTTTCACTTACAGTATCTGGGTCTCTGGACAGGCACAATCCCTCTGGAACCCAGCAGACCTTCTGCCTCAGGCAACATCATCTGAACCTATTTTAGTCTGGAGGTTGAGCTAGCTCCTACCTCTGTTGCAGCCTCCCAACACTGGGTAAAAACACACATGATGGTGGTGTACCGCCATCACAGCCTTGCCAGTGCAGGAAATTCTGGGCAATGTAGCCCGAGTCAGGATGAGGGCATAGAACACATGAGCCATCAACTGAGCCACCATCCGAGGAAGGGGGAGGAACACAACAGATCTGTGGGGAGGTGACCATGCCCCTGTGCTGCACCCAGCACCCCGCCCCCTGCCATGATGGGCACTCAATGATGGCTGCCATGTCAAGTCATGGTGAGCCACAATAAACATAACTGGTTATGACCCGCTTTGGCCCTGTTGGGCATGCCCTAGCCCAGTCTCTGATCTCAGAGTTTTTCCAAGGTCACCTAGGTTTGCCGCTGACACAACACATGGAAATCCTGGGCCAACATCTGGTGATACCTCAACAGACATGCTGGTGGCCCTCGGACCAAAGCAGGTTTAAGCAGGTCACTGTCATATCTGCTTTTACCCACTAAGCCCTTCTCTGGTTCTTCACTCTGGGTTGGCCCCTGCCATGCCTTCTCATGCCCCACCCTCCCCGTTGTAATTTTTTTTAAATGTGAGAATGTCACTAAAACTGTATTGAGGGTACCGGGCTCATATCTGCCGAATAAATACTGTAAAAACAGTATTTCTTTTTTTTAATGCTTTAACCAGAACCTGTTCTTTCCATTAAGTGTGCTCAAAGTAGGATAAAGACATCAATGTAACATTGTGTCTGGTTTTTTGTCTGTTTTCATAAATATTTTCTCTGTGGTCAGAAAAATTATAATTGCAAGGGTATTGGGGTCAATTATGCCCCAAGATGAACACTCACACTTATTATGCAGCAGTTAACATTTTCATAGTTTGAACCTTCAATACTGTTCTTTTCTCATACCTATTGCAATTTTGTGTTGATAAAACAAACAAACCAGTTAAGTATATGGGGTCATTTTCGCTCTCCAGTATTGTTGTTATTTTTTCAGTTTATGTACATATTTATTTATTTATTTATTTATGCTTCCATTTTTATGCTGCCGCTCTCGCAGTAAGCAACTGTTATGTTCAGAAATAGCAAGGAGGGCTCAATACAACCCCAAGTACTGTCATTGTGGGATATTACTGTTAACATTGTGGGTACTATTGATCCCAAGTAGCTTTGGGTGAAAACAGACATACAGCTTAGCATACTTTAACGCTGGTTTAAAATTTCTTATGCATGTTGCAGGGGCTGCATAGTGCACAGGGCAGCCTTGCAACATGCACAAGAAATGTTAAAGTGGGGCATTTTTAGACAAGACAACTAATGTAGACTAGAGAAATCTAATGCGGATTTAAGGTGGAATTTTCAAGATGTAAAATCAGTTTCATAAACCCCCGACATCGAGGATTTATGAAATCGGTTTCAGAAACTCACAGATTAAAATGTGTTTTTAACGTTTAAACGGTTAATGCAGATTTAAATAGCTTTAACCTGCATTTCTGCTTGTGAAAACAGTAAAAGCAGTTTACATTAAATGCGGATTAATTCTATATCTGTGATAACATACATATCTAAACATTAAATCTGGATTAAAATAGTGCATGATAAGCACTAATCTGCGATATTTGGTGCTTGTCTAAAAATGCCGGTGGTGTTAAAGTGTGTTAAGGTGTATGTCTGCTTTCACCTTTTGTGTGGTACTGTTGTATTTCTTACCACAAACAATAATAATAACATTTTAAAAGTTTACATTAAACTAGAGTAATTTTTAAATTGATCATTTCCCCCCCAACTGTGACTTAATTTGGGTCTATTATACCCCAATACCATATTTATACAGTTTTTCAAATGTTTTTCAAAGTGGGGAGGGTTAAGCTATGTGATTAATAGAATCAAGAAAGAAAGGCTAAGGTGAGGGTGGAGAACCTCCAGCCTATGGGCCAAATCTGACCTACATCTGTTGTTCTGTTTGGTGTAGATAAGGGCATGCCATGCACTCAAGGATGATAGGGGTTGATTTCTGGTATTGGTCTATGATGTGGGCCCTCCTCTTCCTTCTCCCATCCTGAGCACACCCCAAGCACTCCCATGGACTGCAAGGTGGGATGTTGCTCACCCCTAGGCAAGGAAATGGACCCTGTAACCAGCTGTCTGAACTTCTTGAGATTTATCCATACAATATGCCATGTGCCAAGGAGGCAGGGGGAAGTGAGCAAAGTTGTAAGAGTTTGTGACAATCAAGGATGGTAGTGGTGGAGGGGTTGGTTATCCAGCAGAATAATTTAGTATCTGATTGCTAACTGCCTTAGGTAATTCCCTTGATCTCCTTTGCTTCCCCTTGCTTCCATCCTCTCCATATTGCCCCTCAATCACCTCCAACTTCGATCATTTTACTTCCCCATTTTCCCTTCCCCATGTTCTGATTATTCCCTCCCCCCCCCCCCCCCCCCCCNTAACGTTTTTGATTCTTATTCAATTCTGATCAAACTTGGGGAGGTTGTACCCCCAATGGAGGGCACTATGTGTACCAAAGTTTGAAAAGATTAGTTAAAGGAAACAAAGTTTAGAAGCAATTGAACAGTGTGATTTTAAGAAAAGCTCCATACACATTCATGGCTACAACCTCTTTATGTTCCATCCCATTTTCATGAAACCTGTGAATATTATTGAGAACGATTGGATAAAGGGTCCTGATGGTATAAGACATTAACTTGAAAATACATTTCCAGCTGTAACATTTTTATATTCCATCCTGTTTACACAACATTTGGCAGGATTGTATCACATACCTTCCCTGTCATCTCAGCCAAACTACAGGACAATTTGATAAAGGGACCCAATTTTATAAGCAATTGAAGTTGTCCCCTTGAAGACCATTATTCAGATAAATAGCAGCACATGCCAGTCAGAAGCACGCAGCTGGCATAGCAGGGGGAGGGATTCTGTATGAGGGAGGATGTGGAGCAACCCAAAAGACTGACAGACATTTACTGGCCAATAACTGCATGGTTTCAGCTTTACAGGATCAATCAGTAGCGCGGGCATAGGGGGCATCCCTCAGGTGGGCATAGAAGGGACATAACTGGGACTTTGGGGATAGCATCCCAGAAATCAGGAGACATAGTTTACACATCCAGGTTGTCCAATTATCTTCACAGTCACATCCTGCAGCACTGTGACAGAGGACATAAGAAAATCTCTATTGGTTCTTTCCTAAACGGATGCTTCTGACTTCCCAGTAACAAATGGGGGAGAGATTTTGGGATGGTCACAGCACATAATGAGGATATTGCATTGACATTTATGCTGGCCAATTGACATCACAAGCCGATTTTATACCACAGTGTTACGTAAGAGAATCCCTGGCATAGCCTCCTTCTCTGCATATACTGTGCAGGCATATAAAACTGGGACCCTTTATCGCATCTTTTTTATATTTGACAGAGGGAATCATGAAAGTATGAGAGAGATACTTGCCTAAGTTCATGTACACTGGTTGGACTACAAAGATGTTACAGTCAGACATATATTTATAACTTAACTGCTTATACCACCAGGGCCCTTTATTCAATCATTATGAAAATTGGCAGAGATAGTAAATGGGAAGGGGTGTAAACTTGCCAAGTTTCATCTCCATTAAATGTGAGGCAAAGAAATTACAGCTAAGAATGTATATGAAGATTTTTGCAAAATAATATAATTCAACTGCTTATAAAATTGGATACCTTTATTCAATATTTTTGGAATTTGGTACACTTAATGCCTTCCATGGGAGGTATAATACCTCTGTTTCAGCCAAATATAATGAAAAACAAAAACATTACAACTGAAAATGTATTTTCCATTGAAACCAATGGAAAACAAAAACAAAAATTTGATATTTATGAAAACAAAAATGACAGATTTAAATAACAAAAAAGAAAACAAAAATGACATGGACCCCTGGTGCACACCTATAGCTCCTAGATGCTCTCTCTACTCCTAACCCCATTCCCACCCACACCATGCAGATCTCTCTTTTCCCCATCCCTACCACAGTTGTCCTCTGTGGGCATACAGAAGGCTCACCCACAACACCCATAGCACAAGGAAGAAGCTTACATAGCACAGCCTGCATTGCTTTCCCCAGTAGAGGAAGGGGTTGTGTGAAGGGCTTTCCTCTGTGATAAATAAGAGTTGTTTTGGATGGGTTTGATCATGGGCAAAACCCCTTCACATTATTCTTACATCCATGTAGGAAGGAGTTACTCTCCATGAGTAGGAATGTGCAAACAGAACCGAGTTTGGAAATTCGGTTTGGTTCTGTTCGAAAATCGAGTTTGGTGCGAAAGTTGGCTTCGGTTGACTGAACTATTTGAGTTCAGTCGAATTCTGAACTTCCGAACCGAGTTTGTACATTCAAAACCGGTTTTGGGTTTTTTTGGCCTTCCGAACTGGTTCAGATTTGACTGAACAGTTCGGTCGAATTCGAGTTCGGTTCGAAACTTCAGTTCGGTTGACCAAACTATTCGAGTTCGGTCCGAACTCTGAACTTCCGAACCGCGTTTGCACATCCCTATCCATGAGCCCCCCCCACCCCATTTCTTTCCTTCTGCAGGAGTTGTATGAATGTGTGGCAGGGCTGAGCCACAAGATGGTGCTTGCCATGAGGACACAAGTTGGATGCCACAGGAGGTGGCTAAGTTTGGGGCATGGCTTGGGCTATAGGAAAAGTGCCAGCCCCAGGAAGAGGTAGTCTGAAACTGACTTGTGAGGAGTGAACATCTCCTGAAGAGGTTGCTTGGAGGATTCCTGAAGGGAGTATTTTATACTCACACACTGCTGCTGGTGAAATCTGTCAGAGTTTCTTTATTGATCTCAAAGCGCAGAGAGAGAGAGCAGAACTGAATCCATGCAAGGATACAGACTGGTCTGCTGGATTGCAGATTACATAGGTATTTTATAGGTTACACTTCAAGCAAAGAGATACAGGCATGTCACTCAAAGCAACGTCATACATAGGTATGTAATTGTTTACATACTCAACAACATATTCTCAAAACAATATAAGCTAGACTGTTTATCAAGTAAGGTGCCTAAACAAAGCCAATTAACTAGAACATCTGCAAGGCCATTTTCTCCTATCTGCTGAAAGGAAGAATGGAGTGGCGTCCCTCTGTCCAATGTTTATCATGCATGAAACTGTTTCCCAGACCTTGTAGTATGAAACAAAACCCAAACTAGCCTAATGTTTATATTTATCTAGCAGGCTAAAGCTCACTTCTGCAAAGAATGGGTTTTTTTACCCAGCATTCATCTGTCTTCCATTTTATGTTACCTTACTCTGGCTATGTGTAACTTAATTCTATAGGGTCCCTTATAAAAATTCCGCCCCTATTTGGGCTGTGGAGCGTTGGGAGAAGTTAGAAAGTATTCATAATGGATTTCTGGCAGCGCTTTTGGGCCTGCCGGGTGGATCCCCCCAGGTGTTGTTATGAGCTGAAGTGGGGGTGCTGCCAGTGCGGGCGCTGATACTAAAGCTCATGGTAAATTACTGGGCCAAATTGCTAGCGACGCCTGATAATGAGAACTCTTTGATGGGTATGGCTAGCTCTTTTGGATCCTTGGCTTGCTGTGGTTGAGTTGGAAGTATCTAAGCTAGGATTTTCTCGGGTGGTCCTAGCTTTGGTGGGCCATGACCGGTTTAAGAATCTGGTTCAGGAAAGAATACGGGACCAGGCTTTTCAAACTGAAAAAAACGTTATTAGAATGCCAGAGGGTTGCCCCAGATTATATTCCCCCTAAGCTAGGTCTGCCGAGGCCCGGGTATTTATTTGCATGGACGAATGCCGCCAGGAGGATGGCTTTCACCAAGCTCCGGTGTAATTCTTTCCCCATCTCCTTTCTGGATGGACGTTATAAGGGGATTTCGAGGGAATTGAGATTCTGCAAGCATTGCGAGGGAAGGATCCCGGATTCGGTGGCCCATATTTTGCTGGAATGCCCATTTTTTGAAGGGCTAAGGGCTAGACATCTGGGGGACCTTGTGTCCGGGATCGATAGTACAGTATTGGAAAAATTATTATGCCCTTGTGATTCGGCACTAACACGTCAAGTGATTCAGCACTAACACGCCGAATTTGCCAGGAGGGTGCTATTTTTGAGTCAGAACTGTCTTGAGAGCGCTGAGTAGGGTGCGGGTAAGGGATTTTAGGATAATCAATGACCAAATGTATAAGCTGGCCTAAGTCAGGTACAGTGCCCAGCTGGGGGTGACACACTGAGGGCCACTCATCCAGAGGACTTTTCTGTAGCCCGCTGGGAATCTTGGCCTTGGTATATTTCTGGTTTGGTTTGTATGATTATTGTAATGTTTCTTTTTTAATATTATGATGTATTGGGCATTACCTGGGGCTAGCTGAATGGTATGCTCAATGAGAAATCTTGCCCCAGTATATTTTGGCGCAGCTGTGAGCTCTGTTTACTGTTTATTGCCCTTATGTATATTGTTTATTGTATTAATTTGGGTTGCTCAAGGGCAGCTTCTTGTGTGTTTTTGGACTTGATTTTGGCAAAGACGTTGGTCGCGCCAATAAATAAATAAATAAATATATTGTGCTGATTATAAAAATTCCTCCACAGCTTTGAACCTAAGTTAGACTTGAAGAGCCTTGAAAGTGAGTTGCTGTTATCTAGCCTGGGACTGTTGTTTGGCTAGACTAACCTTTATTTAATTAACTGGTGTGCTTGAGAAGGGACTGGCCAGAGTTTGGTGTCTGGCCTCAGACTTTGGGCTGGAAATAAACGGTTTGAGGATTTTACCCTTGCATAACAATCTTCTTCGGGCCAATCCTGACAACACTTGCCCATGGTCAAGTGGGACCCTGCTACAGAATATCAGTTTTGAAAAATGGAAAAAATAGTGTCTAATAATTTGTTCTGCATTAAGCATTCTGTATTTGACAAATAAAAAAGATATTCCTTAAACATTATATCCCCACCCTAAACACAGTTGCTCATAAGTAAGCCCCATTGTAATTAGTGGGACTTATTCCTGCACAAGTATGCTTAATATTGAGCCCAATAAGGTTATACATTGAGAAGCTATTAAAAATGTGTGTCGGTGGGGGTCTACCTAATTTGTGTGACATACTTTGTGGGTAGGTACAGTGAATCTGTAGTGCAGCAAACTGTGATAAGGGGACAGATAAGTTAAAAAATGTGATGAAAGTATGACACACATTAGGGACGATCCAAGGAGTGTGCATTAGGGGTGTTCATTTTGTTTCTGTTTCCCTAATAATTTAAATGAAATTTCCCAATTTTGTTTTAGTTATTTGGGAAACAGAAACAAAATTTTGTCCAAACAGAATTCTGTTTGTTAATTTCATTTCCCTTTTGCCTCTCTGGCTGGCTAACATGTGCCTGAGAGGCAAAACAATGTTGGAAAAAAATGAGAAGGGAGGGGAAGAGAGCAGGAGACTGGAATCATGATTCCTAAGGGCGTGGCCCTTAGGTGGGACCTGAGAGGGCTGGAGCAGGGGACTGGACTATGTACCGTATCCCCGACTGGCAGAAGATTTTATGGGAGGGCGTGGGTGGATAGGGAGGTGAGGGGTGTGGTTGGGGGAGTTTATGTTATTTGGGTGGGATATTGGAGTATTTGGGGGATGAGTTGTGGGGAGGGGAGTGGAGGGGGAGCTAGTTGGAGGGCTAGGGTGGGGGGGAAGAGTATTGGGGTATATTTGGATATATAGGGATGTTTGGGATTGCTGAAAGGGTTAGGGAGGAGGAGAGGGTGGGGTAGGTGATCTCCCCTGCTGCCAGAGTGGGGCAGCCAGAGGGGGCCTGGGGCTGTGGGGCCCTGCCGGGGGGAGGTCCACAGCCATTGGGGTCGTGACAGGCCGGGGAAGATATGGTCCCGGGTGGAGGGATGTAAGATCATTGAGGCGGGACAGGTGCTTCTTAGTACAGGTCCCGCTTACTAGCGCCCTGGCAGCTGGGTAGATGGGTCATGATCAGAGAGCCTCTGACCCTGTGCTGTGGCTGTTGAATGCGAGGTCAGTGGTGAATAAAGCAACAACTGTCCAGGAATTGATCCTAGACTCAGCTGCCGATCTTGTATGTATCACGGAAACCTGGCTGGATCTCGAGTTGGGGTCTATTCTGGCTGATCTTGTTCTGGCTGGGTATTCCATGCAGCATCAGCCACGGTCAGAGGGGATGGGGGGAGGGGGTGTAGCCATGATTTTTAAAGAGGGATGGTCTGTGAGGAGGTATCCAGTGCAAACCATGGTTGGTATGGAGATACTTCACCCTGATTTGGCGGGGGACAGTTTAGGGGTGTTACTTGTATACTGTGCACCTACCTGTACAACAGCCTCTCTGCATGCTCTGATGGAGGTGGTATCAGGGGCAGTATTGCGGTCCCCAAAGCCTTGGGGGGATTCAACAATCACGCCAACGCCATCCTTGGGGGCACGGAGCATGAGTTCATGGCTGCCATGGCAACCATGGGCTTGTCCCAGGTGATTAGTAGCCCAACACATGGGGGGGGGAGGGGGAGGCATACTCTGGATCTCATGTTTTGCACTGGTCTTGAGGTAGGTGTTCCGTTATTGGGGGTGATATCAGCAGTGCCCTTGTCATGAATGGACCATTACCTCCTCCAGACCTTCTGGTGCATGTCTTCCCCCGGATGGGTGCGGGATGAATTTGTATGGTTCGCCCCCGGAGATTGATGGAACCAAAGCAGTTCCAGAGGACTCTGGGGGAGATAACCTCTGATTTTGACAACCACCTCATTCATGACCTCATGGCTTTCTGGAACACCTTGCTAACTGAGGCCATTGATCGGATGGCTCCTAGACGTCCACTTCCCAGGTGACAATGCTGCAGGCTTCCTTGGTATTCAGAGTACCTGTGGGTGCTGAAGCAGAATGGGCGGTGGTTGGACCAACTGTGGCACCGCTCTCACACTGAAGGCGACAGATTGCAGCATAAAGCTAGTTTATGAGCCTATGTTGTGGCTATGAGGACAGCAAAAAAAGAGTTTCTTGCTGCCCTCATAAACCCCGTTAAGTCCCATCCAGTAGAGCTTTTCCGGGTGGTACAGGAGTTGATCAATCCAGTCTCCCTCCACCAAGGAGTGGAGTCATCTATGGCTCACTGTGACATGTTTGTGGACTATTTTGTGGATAAAATCACTCATATACACTGCAACTTCGATGCTGCACTTATTACATTAGGAGAGCCAGAGGTTATGGAAGCCCCATCTTGTCCAGTTTTGTGGGATCAATTCCAGTTGGTGGTGCCCGCCAATGCGATCGAGGTCCTTGGGGCGGTTAGGGCATGTTCTTGTGAGTTTGACCCATGCCTGTCCTGGCTAGTGAAATCTTGCAGGGAGACAATAGGGCTGTTGCTGGTGGGGGTGGTCAATGCCTCCCTGCGGGAGGGCAGAGTGCTGGGCTGCCTCAAGGAGGCAGTGGTGCGGCCTCTGCTCAAGAAACCGTCACTTGAACGGGTAGTGGCCCAGCAGGTGCAGGGGCATCTGGATCACATCAGTTTTCTTGATCCCTCCCAGTTGGGATTTTGTCCGGGACATGGCACCGAGACTACACTCGTGGCCTTGGTGGATGACCTGCACCAAGAGTTAGACTGGGGTCAGCTATGGATGCCCCATCCTGTCCTGTTTTGTGGGATTGATTTCAGATGGTATCACCTGCTGATGTGGAGTCCTTGTTGGAATCTGTTCGTGCCACCACTTGTGAACAACATCCTTGCCCGTCCTGGCTGGTGAAAGCCAACCAGGAGACGTTACGGTGGTTGCTGGCTGAGGTGGTTAGTGCCTCCCTTTGGAAGGGCAGGGTGCCTGAATGCCTGAAGGAGGCTGTGGTTAGGCCCCTGCTCAAGAAACCATCTCTTGATGATGATGCTCCTGCCAGTTAACGGCCGGTCTCTAACCTTTCTTATTGAACGGGCTGTGGCATGGCAGCTCCAAGAATATCTGGACCTCACCGGTTTCCTTGACCCTTCTCAGTCTGGGTTTCGGCCTGGGTATGGTACGGAGACTGCATTGGTGGCCTTGGTTGACGATCTCTGTCTGGCGTTGGACCAGGGTCATCAGACCTTACTAGTCCTGCTAGTAAGGACCACAGTCGATCATGAGGTGTTGATGACTCGCCTGCAGCACCGTGCCAGGATTGGAAGGATGGACCTGGACTGGTTTTGTTCTTTCCTGGTCGGGAGAACTCACCGGGTGGTCTTGGGGGAATGTACGTCTTCCCCCTGGGACGTCACGTGTGGAGTCCCGCAGGGTGCCATTCTGTCCCCCCTCTTGTTTAACATCTATATACAGCCATTACGGGAGATTATGAGAGGGTTTCAGGGCATGCAGTGTCATCAGTATGCTGATGACACTCAGCTCTGCCTCTCTTTTTCCATCGACCCAGGCTATGCAGTCTTTTTATTTTCCCAGTGCCTGTCAGCTGTGGGGGGCTTGGATGAGGTTGAGCCATCTGCAGCTGAATCCTGACAAGATAGAAGTGATGTTGGTGGGTGAGGGCCTGGTGGGGCTGGGAGTGGTTAAATCTCCACTTGTGGTGGTGGTGGGGGGTTGCCCTACCATGGTTCCGCAGGTACAGAGTCTGGGTGTGCTCCTCGATTCACGGCTCTGTCTGGAATCTCAGGTTGTGGTCCTGGCAGGGAGTGCGTTTTGGCAGTTACATCTTGTCCGGTGGCTTTGGCCATCTCTCTCAGACTCTGACCTCTGATCTCTCTGACCTTCCCACTGTCATCCATGCCTTCATCACCTCGAGACTGGATTACAGCTACGCACTCTACATGGGGTAGCTGGTCTGGAGGCTGCAGCTGGTGCAGAATGCCGCAGCCTGTTTCCTTACGGGGGTGGGCTGCAGGGAGCACATGACACCTGTGCTCTGTGCTCTGCACTGGCTGCCTATAAAGCACCAGGCTAGGTTCAAGCTGCTGGTTTTGACCTTTAAAGCCCTTCACGGCCTCGGCCCTGCTTATCTGCGGGATTGTCTCACTCTCCATGTGCCTGTGCGACCCCTGAGATCGTCCGTGGGGGCCTTTTTGGAGGTTCCCCAGGTGAGATGGGTGGCCACTGATGTGAGATCTTTTTCGGTGCCTGCCCCTGTGCTGTGGAATTCACTTCCAGAGGAGGCTTGGTCAGCTCCCACCCTCCTGTCATTTTGACGTTTGTGTAAGACCCGGCTATTCCACCAGGCCTTTGGTGAGGGGGGGGGGCGTAGGGAGGGTTGGGAGAGAGGGTGTGTTTTTATGACTTGTTTTAAAATTTGTAGATTTATCTTTAAATGTTTTATTGTTGAATTATTATTATTTTTTGTGTGTTGTTCGCCACCCTGAGCTGCCTTTGGGCAGGATATAAGTTTTGAATAAATAAAATAAAAATTAAAAACCCTGTTGGTGGTGTTAGATTTTTCGGCTGCGTTTGATACTGTTGACCATGAGATGTTGGTGACGCACCTGCGGGACTGTGCAGGAGTGGGTGGAACTGTTCTTGAATGGTTCCTCTCATTCCTAGCAGAAAGAACTCAGTGAAGGTACTCGGAAAATGTTTTTCATCATATTGAGACCTCTCGTGTGGTGTCCCGCAGGGTTCTGTCTTGTCCCCTCTCCTGTTCAGCGTGTATATGCAACCTTTTGAGAAGGTGATTAGGAGGTTCGGCGTGCGGTGTCATCAATATGCAAATGATACCCAGCTGTACCACTCTTTTACAACAGACCCAGGCCCTGCAATCTTGGTGCTTACCCAGTGTCTAATGGCTGTGGGGGACTGGATGAGGTCCAACCGACTGAGGTCAAATCCTGACAAGATGGAGGCGATGCTGGTGGGTAAGGTGACAGGGGTAACAGCCCCTGTTGTGGATGGGGTCTGTCCCGCGTTGGTTCCCCAGGTGCGGAGTCTGGGTGTGCTCCTCAACACATAGCTCTGCCTGGATGCCCATGTGGAGGCTATGGCGAGGAGTGCCTTTCGCCAATTACATCTGGTGTGGCAGCTTCGGCCGTATGTTTCAGACTCTGACCTGGCCACCCTCATCCATGCTTTCATCACCTCTAGGCTAGACTATGGTAAAGTGCTCTGTGTGGGGCTACCCATGGCAATGGCTCGGAGGCTGCAGCTACTGCAGAATGTGGTGGCCCATTTCTTGGTGGTATTGGGCCACCAGGGGCATATAACACCAGTGCTCGGTGCTCTGCACTGACTGCCGATAGTATTCCGGGCCCACTTCAAGGTGTTAGTTTTAACCTATAAAGCCCTAAACAGTCTAGGCCCTGCCTACCTGCAGGACTGCCTCACCCCCCTGGGTGCTGGATCGACCTCTGTAGTCATCCAGGTGTGCCCTGCTGAAGGTCCCCTGGGTCTTCTGGGTGGGAGGACACGCAGGAGAGGGCATTATTGGTGGCCGCGCCGTGACTGTGGAACTCCCTTCCAGTGCGGGTGCGGCTGGCTCCAGACCTTAGGGATGGGCGAACAGAACTGAGTTCAGAAATTTGGTTCGGTTCGGAAGTTTGGTTCGGTCGACCGAACTATTTGAGTTTGGTCCGAACTTCCAGATGAAGTTCAGAACTTCAAACCCCATTGAACTGAATGGGATATTATCTTTCAGGGATGGGCAAACAGAGTCAAGTTCGGAGGCTCGGTTCGGAAGTTCGGTCAGTTGACTGAACTGGTCGAGTTAGGTCTGAACTCCGAACTCCCGAACCGCGTTCGCCCATCCCTACCGGACCTCTCCTCTTTTCAGAAAAGTTGTAAGGCCTGGCTGTTCCGCCAGGCATTTGGGGGGGAGAGATTGCCTGATGGCAGGAGAGGCAGGGTATTAAATTTAAAAATAAATAAATGAATGTCATTCCTGCTGGAATCCACCCAGCCCAGCTCCCTGTCACTTTGAAAGGTTGCTTTCCCCTCTCCAACACCTCGCAACTGTGAGGTGCTGGGAGGGGGATGGAAGTAGTGCCCAACCTTAACATTGACAGGGAGCTGNGAACAGAACTGAGTTCAGAAATTTGGTTCGGTTCGGAAGTTTGGTTCGGTCGACCGAACTATTTGAGTTTGGTCCGAACTTCCAGATGAAGTTCAGAACTTCAAACCCCATTGAACTGAATGGGATATTATCTTTCAGGGATGGGCAAACAGAGTCAAGTTCGGAGGCTCGGTTCGGAAGTTCGGTCAGTTGACTGAACTGGTCGAGTTAGGTCTGAACTCCGAACTCCCGAACCGCGTTCGCCCATCCCTACCGGACCTCTCCTCTTTTCAGAAAAGTTGTAAGGCCTGGCTGTTCCGCCAGGCATTTGGGGGGGAGAGATTGCCTGATGGCAGGAGAGGCAGGGTATTAAATTTAAAAATAAATAAATGAATGTCATTCCTGCTGGAATCCACCCAGCCCAGCTCCCTGTCACTTTGAAAGGTTGCTTTCCCCTCTCCAACACCTCGCAACTGTGAGGTGCTGGGAGGGGGATGGAAGTAGTGCCCAACCTTAACATTGACAGGGAGCTGGCCCCAGCAGACCCCAGCAAGGGAGGCAGCCCCAGAAAAGCAGGACTTCCCTGGAACTAGCTCATAACTGTGGTCCATACTCTGTCTGGTGCTCTACCTTCATGCTGAGACAGACGCTTACAGGGCAGGGGCAGTGCACCCCTTAAGGTGTCTGGGGCAATGCCCCTCCTGGCCCCAGGACTCCCCCGATGACATTCTGACAAGAAGGTCAGTGCCTCTAAAACAAGGTTCTTCGAGATGGCTCAGAACATTCTCACCGGTTGTGTGCGTGTGCACACAACCGGTGAGAATCAAACCACCACCACCCCTGAAGGCTTCCTTATGTAAGGAAGCCTTCAGGGACAAAAGAGAAGTGTTCTCATCTTTATATGGAATGGGTGGCTAGAAGCACCATCCATCCCGCATAAAGGGAACCCAGCAATGAAATAGTGCCGCAGGGGGCACTATTTCATTGCAGGGGGTAGGGCAGCATGAAAGTCCATCCCTGGGCACAACACAGTAGACACCCAGGCCAGACTACATGGCTGTGTGCAGGGGGGCCCTGGGAGCTTCTGCACAGCTCTTAGGTTTTCCCTGCCAGTCGAGTCAAACTTTGACTCGACTCTTGGAGGGAGGGGGAGGATGGGGAGCCTAGCTGTGAGGCAGCTTCCAGGGCTCAAGAAGTGAACAGTGCAGGATCCTGCAGCACTGGATGAAGAGCTGGCTGCGAGTAAATTGCGGGGGCTGGGGGTGGAGAAACTGGGGAAGTGGGGATGGAATGGTGATGGAGAGGGAGGGTTGGGAGCACACGGGGACATGGGGGGAGTCGGGGCACATGGGGGGAGTGGGGGCACACAGGGACATGGTGGGGGCACACAGGGACATGGTGGGGGCACACGGGGACATCAGGATACGGGAGAGTAGGGGCACACAGGGACATGATGGGGGACACACGGGGACATGGTGGGGTGAGTGTGGGCACATCAGGATATGGGCACATGGTTGGATGAGTGAGGGCACATGGGGACATGGTGGGGGGCACACAGGGACATGGTAGGGTGAGTGGGGGCACACAGGGACATGGTGGGGGGAATGGGGGCACACAGGGGAAGTGGGGACACAGATGGGAACATGGTGTGGGAGTGGGGGGCACATGGGGACATGGTGGGGTGAATGGAGTCACACGGAGACATGGGGGGCACATGGGGACATGGTGGGGTGAGTGGGGGCACAGATGGGGACATGGTAGGAGAGTGGGGGCACACAGGGACATGGTGGGGGCACATGAGGACATGGGGGAACACATGGGGACATGGTGGGGGTCTCTGGAAGCCTTTGGGGACTTGTGGGAATGGTTTGGTTTATATGTGGTTTTCTGGTTTTTATATGGATTGGTTTGGTTTATGTGTGGTTTTCTGGTTTTTATATATCTGTGCATGATGATAGGGCCCTGGGAATAAACCTGCACAAATTGGGGTAAAGCTTTGTGTCCTGTGGATCTTTGCTAAAACTGCTTGTAAGTGAGGTTTAAGGTTGTGACTTGTCTGTCTGCTTTTAAACCAGGAGTTGAATAGACTGCCTAAATGAAATTGCTGAACATGCTGCCCTTGTTGTTCACAGGTGTGACAAGTGGGGACACATTTTAACCTGTGAATATATTCACATTTTAACCTGTGAATATAACCTGCCTAAATTAAGGTGCCTCATTGTAGCTTGGTTTCTGGTTTATGTGTGGTTTTGGGGGAAAACGTTGTCTATTCTGTGGATCTTTGTTAAAACTGCTTGTAAGTGAGGTTTAAGGCTGTGACTTGTCTGTCTGCTTTTAAATCAGGAGTTGAATAGCCTGCCTAAATTAAATTGGAAACGCTGCACTTGTTGTTCACAAGTGTGACAACAAGTTTGTAAAGGTTCTTTGTTCAAAAACAGGTCTGGAGTGAAGAGAGAGACTAACGGCTAGGCTCCAAGGTTTGAATCAGACAGAGAATTGTTCTGCTGAGAAAGATGCAATTCACTAAATTTCTGTCTATGTGGGAAAATGAAATTGAATTGACTAAGGGCAGGGACAGTGTTTACTGTATTTTCTTCATTAGCAGCAATGGGGAAACCACAGTGAACATGGGTCCCTGACTAAGGGGGTGAACTTAATTCCAATTAATCCCCTCTCTACACACTTGCACAAGACCGTAATCTCATATTTATCAGAATTTATACCCTGCCCTTCCTCAGGGCAGTTTACAAAACAAAAGCACAAAGAGAAAAATAGTAAAAATACAAAATTCCCTAAAACCCCCTACCCACACCCCCAAAACCCACCCAACCTCTATCCTCACCTGCTAAATGCTCTGCCAATAAGAGGGTTCTCTATCCTCCGGTAGCAGTGCTTCAGACAGCAGCGTTCCCAGCATTAAGTAATGTAATGTCCATCCAAAGTTAACCCTGGGAACTCCTTACTGCTGGGTTATGCCATGCCACTGAACTACCGTTGCCCTGGCTCTGCCTACCGTTGCCCTGGCTCCACCCCTAGGCTCATCAGCCCGGGGCCGGCCGGCCTTACTGCCCCTCCAACCTCAAAACCTACCAGCCACCCCTGTTACAGGGGCAGTGTTTCTCCCAACAGGAGCAAAGAAGCAGAAGCAGTAGTGCAGGACAGGATTCTTCCGAACTCCAGGTTCATTCTGCACTGCCGTTTCTGTCCTGAAGTAGGAGCAGTGGCAGAGGGGTATGGACTGAGTTCTGCCTTGCCATTTCCAGGAGCATAAGCAGCTTCTAATGCTGCTTCTGGAGTAGTGGCATAGGGACAGGGACCATCCTGGAGCCTTCTCCCAAGACTAGTAGAATACTCTCACTCTGCCACTATCCCCCTGGCACCATCAAAAGCTACAGAGAAGAGGTGTGTACCAGGGGCCCATGTCATTTTTGTTTTTTAAATCTATCATTTCCATTTTCATAAATATCAAATTGTCTTTTTAATTTCTCCTTTCAATTTTGTTTTCCATTGGTTTTAATGGAAAACGCATTTTTGGCTGTAACATTTTTGTTTTTCATTATACCTCCAATGGAAGGCATTATGTGTACCAAATTCAAAAAAGATTGTATAAAGGAATCCAATTTTAGAAGCAGTTGAATTATATTATTTTACAAAAATCTTCATATACATTCTTATCTGTAACTTTGTTGTCTCACATTTAATGTAGATGATACTTGGCAAGTTTATACCCCTTCCCATATTCTGCCAACTTTCAGAAGAATTAGATAAAGGATTTTGGTGGTATAAGCAATTAACATATAAATGTTTGTCTGACTGTAACATCTTTGTAGTCCAACTAGTGTACATGAAATTTGACAGGGCTGTATATCACACTTTCACTATCAGATCTACCAAATATCAGAAAGATGTGATAAAAGGTCCCAATTTTATATGCCTGCACAGCACATGCAGAGAAGGAGCCTATGCCAGCGATTCTCTTACATGTCACTGTGGTATAAGATTGGTTTGTGATGCCAATTGGCCAGCAGAAATGTCAACCAAATATCCTCATATGTGCTCTCACCATCCCAAAATCTCTCCCCCACTTGTTACTGGGAAGTCAGAATCATCAGAAAGAGCCCATAGAGATTCTCTTATGTCCTCTGTCACAGTGCTGCAGAATGTGATTGTGATGATAATTGGCAAGCCTGGATGTGTAAACTCTGGATGTGTAAACTCTGTCTCCTGATTTCTGGGATGCTATCCCCAAAGTCCCAGTTATGTCCTTTCAATGCCCTCCTGAGGGCCGCCTCCTATGCCCGCCTCGAAGCCACTACTGATTGATCCTGTAAAGCTGGAAGCATGCAATAATTGGCCAGTGAATGTGTCTGTCAGTCTGTTAGGTTTCTCCCCATCCTCCCTCCTACAGACTTCTTCCCCCTTCCATGCCAGGTGCCTGCTTCTGACTGGCACTGCATGTGCTGCTATTTTTCTGAATAAAGGTCTTCAAGGGGACAACTTCAATTGCTTATAAAATTGGGTCCCTTTATCAAATTATCCTGTAGTTTGGCATATATAACAGGAAATGTGAGTCATAAATATCTGCAAAATTACTTGTAAACAGAATGGAATATAAAAATGTTACAGTTGGAAATGTAGTTTCAAGTTAATAGCTTATAACATCAGGACACGTCATCTGACCTTTCTGAAATTTGGGTGGAGTGGTACACTAGTGAAGGGACATAATCTTCCCATGTTTCATGCAGATTAGATGTAAGTTGTAGCCATGAATGTGTATGGAGCTTTTATTAAAATCACAACATTGAATTGTTTCTATTATCGGTACCCTTTATCTAATCACTTCAAACATTGGTACACATAGTACCCTAAAGTGGGGGTATAATCTCCCTAAGTTTCATCTGAATTGAATAAGAATCAACAACATTATAGCTGGAATTATGTTTTTCAGTTTTTTTCCTTTATTTCAAAAACAAACATCATTTTCATTTCTATTTTCATTATTATTATTTGTCATTTTCATTATTGCAACAATTATAATGAAAACAACAATTTTAATTATTGTTATTGTAATAACAAAAATGACATGCACACCCCTGGATTAGCCTATTAGTGACTACTCTTTGCTTCTGATCATTCAACCAGTTACTTATCCACAACATAATTGTTCCATCCAGGCCACATTACTCCAACTTCCTTTTGAGTTTGTCCTGTGGAACTGCGTCA
This sequence comes from Sphenodon punctatus, assembly GCA_003113815.1. NCBI lineage: Eukaryota > Metazoa > Chordata > Lepidosauria > Sphenodontia > Sphenodontidae > Sphenodon > Sphenodon punctatus. The sequence continues at coordinate 2,630,908 of QEPC01008436.1, read as the reverse complement.
AAAGTCAGACTAAAATCCAAGTAAATGTCTGACATATTGGGCCCTATACTATGCTAGAACTATACACAATGTATGGCTTAGATTGTGTTTTATACTAGTTGCTGCTGTGAAAAGCTACCATTTGCTCATGACTCCAAAGTCTTCTGACTAAACAGAAATTATGGCAGTACAATCTCAAGGATTTCCCTTCATACCTTCAATCCAATATAGGCTGCACATTAGAGATTCATATTATAATGAATCAAGATTAATGGAAAGATGTCTTTCATATTTTATTGAATTAAACAAAGCATTTTTGAAGGCTAAGAACTAAAGATTAGTCATGGAAATTGAAGAACAAAATCCTCCTAACATCTGTTTCAGGACTCTAGTAGCAGGCAGACCCAACCTTTATACAGTGAGGACTAAGGAAATAACTGTAGACCAAAAGGACAACTGCATAGTTTTCATCTCAAGTTTAACACTTACTGATCTGGACCATGGTGGAGTTTTCGCATTGCCACTTAAGGCAACTTTCCCTGTTCAACACATCTGCTTTTTGTGCAATAACATTTGCAAGATGGGAGAAATGCCACAGAACAAGGAAAAATAAAATATGAATAATTATCATCTTTTTCCTTACCCCAGCTCTCCCCTCATATTGGGTATTTTCAGACGTTACGAGATCACAGTCAACCACGCTCAATTCTGGGTGGTGGCTGTGATTTCAGAACGTCTGTTGGGGGAAACGGATGTTTCCCCCCAGATGTTACAGTGGCGTGGAATTACATTCACCACACGAGCGGCCGAAGCAGCGGGGCCGGAGGCCGTCGCGTGTTGAATGCAATTCCACGCCGGGGTGAACCCCGGCGTCACATCTGGTCGGGCGCCACGGCCCGGGATCACCGGCGGGATCCTGGGCTGTGGCAAATCTGGCCCGACGCAGCGGTCTCATTGGCCCCGCCGCCTGCCCGTCTCCCCAGAGGGCAGGTGGCAGGGCGCGTGGAGGGGGCGGGGCCATGTGGCCACACATTGCACCAGGCGGCCCCGCCCCCTCCCAGATTCCCCACCGGGATCCCCCCGGCACGTCTGATACGGCGTGACAGGGTCATCCCGGCGGGAATGGATAGGGTGTTTTCGGTACAGGGCCAACGGGCCCCGTAATGTCTGAAAACACCCATTATCTCTGGTTTTCTATGTACATATTTCTAATATATCTCCAGTGATTCTCTTAAGTTTTTCTTTCTGCTTGTTCAATGACTGAACTAAAGTGGAGTGGATATTCTCTGACTGACCATCCTTTGCCTTGTACTTCACAATAGGTGGAACTATAATGCTTATTATTTGGACCTTTCTTATATGGAGAAATGAAAAGAAATGGCAAAATCATTACTATTCATGATTTGTCTATTCAAAATAAAGGCTAATTCATGAACTACTGTAACTTTCCCACATGTTCTGAACTTGTGAAGAAAAAAGCTACAGATCAAGAGGACAGGGCATGCATAGTAATAATAACTTGGGCTTCTGCCATTTATTGTTTTTTCATCCAAGGATCTCACCAGGTTCCTTACAGCGGTTAATTAAAACTAACAACAACCGTGTGTAAGTTTATAAATTCCATGGCTATGTGAAGTCTCCATAATAGCAATAGCAAGATGTGGATGTTCATTTTATTGCTAAATAATTTCTCTATAGATCAGATAACAGAGACTGAGGAGCATAGCGACAGAAGAAAAATACAGAAATTGGGGGATTTTTTTAGTATGGCAAATCTTGGCTTAGATTATCTAGCTCTGCTGATTTCTTTCAAAATAATCACATGACTCTGGACCTAATTTGTGGTGTTTGAACATTTGAGCTTGAGCTTACTTCAGCCATTGATTGACGTCTACAAGTGCATTATATATTTATTTCATATTTGCTCTCTTATTCTTACTGCGTCATTCTTATTGTTCTGTAAAATGCCAGGTACACAGCTGGCGCAACACAAATGCTTATAATAATAATAATAATAAATAATTCTGCTTTTACTGTCATGTATTGGGATGAATTTTTGATGTATTTTTAATACTTTTTATTGGCAAAACTATTGTTTCAAAACCTCTTTTATGTGATTTGGGAATGCTGTCTCTGAGAGTGTGTTCTCACCTGCAGTGGCAGTGGCGGCAGCAGGAGAGGCAAGGGAAGACACGGCAGCGCGGAGGAGCCGGCTGACAGGAAAGGAGCCGGTGTGAACGGGGATCTGCCGTGGATTCTCTCGTGCATGTCTGGGCGCAGAATCCTGCCTTGACATGCGCAGAGAAGCCATGTCTTCCCTCGCCCCTCCTGCTGCCGCTATGGGAACGCAGCCTCAGAGTGATCTACTAGCTCACGTAGGATTCCCAGAACAGGGTTTATAGTTAATGCTAAACCTATGTGGCTCAGGAGAGACATGTAGCCAAAGGAGATAAGTTCTCTGTAGACAGCATTTGTTAATTAAAACTGATGTTGTTCAGCAGAAGTTGGTAAATAAACCAGCCATTCTATTGTCTTTGCCTGAAACCAATAAAAACTGGAGCTTTCCTCTTCAGCTCTGGCTTAACGTACTCATTAACTTAGCCAGCATGTGAAACGTGCTTGGTCCCCTAGAAGTTTGTGCTTAAAAGATGACTCTCTAACAAGGGAAATTCAGAAAACTCACTGGAGGCCTTCTCATATAGGCAGGCTGGGATGGAATCTGGTAAATATTTAAGACTGAGCCAGAAATGAAAGCATATCTTTTTCTTTAAGGTTTTGACTTAGACTAAAAACTTAAGCATTAATGTTGTTTGATTAATGTCTTTTGTATCATACTGTTCAATTTGTAACTGAACTTGTTCTCTTTTTGAACCACTTGATGCTGCTTTTAAAATTCAAGTAAACTTATATGTTTTTTATATATTCTTTTGTCTCTTGTTCTTTCTTATAAATATATTGTCATTACTTTACTTACTAGGAAGGTCTTACCCACATAGTAAGGTGTAATCTTAGTGAAATCCACAAATTGGACATAGCTACCCTATATTCAGGCCAGACTATGTTTGGTTTGGACCACTACATTCTTTTCCGTTTAGGGAAACTGAGGCACTTTGCGACATTACTACTTGAGGACGTAATATTGCTAACTCCGTGTATTTAAAAATCTTGTGACAGGCCCTCAAAATCTTTGGATTGTCTAAAAACAATGATGTTTTCAGTATTAAATTTAAGTTCTTTTGAATTGACTTTCGCCCTATAGATTGTTACCACTATTGAAGTCAACGGAGAGACTCCTTTTAACTTTCATGGGATTGGATTGGGTGTAAGCCTCCACCACTGTCTTTAAGGACAGAGGTTTGCTTTCAAGCTTTTCTCTGTAATCACGAGAGTTAAATAACAGCCACACAAGGGACTTATGTCAGCACGGTACTCAAAGATGACTGGAGTCTTACTTATTAATTGTAATGTGCTAGCATATCCATGTTAACAAAAGAACTGAGATTTTTAAGAAAAACATTTTAAAGTATTGTGAAATGTATAATGAAATCATTAAAGTTAGTTCTTCAATGTTTTACTCTTCTCTGACTTCATTATGAGTCTTGTGATGACAAAGGTTTTGTCACTGACTTCAGTGGAAACATAATTTCATGCTTAGTATTTTTCTAGCTCTTTTTCAAATCCACAGCTTAGGCTGCATTCTCACCTGCGGCGGCAGTGGCAACAGCGGGAGGGGCGAGGGAGATGCAGCAGCACGGAGGAGCCAGCAGCAGGGAAAAGAGCTGGTGCAAATGGGGATCTGCCGCGGCTTCTCTTACGCATGTCAGGGCAGGATTTTGCTCCCTGACATGCACGAGAGAAGCCACGGCAGATCCCCATCCGCACCGACTCTTTTCTTGCTCCTCTACGCTGCCGCATCTCCCTCGCCCCTCCCGCTGCCGCCACCACCACCACAGGTGAGAATGCAGCCTTAGTTTCTAGCACTATCATTTGTGGACTAACACTGAAAACCATAAATAAAGGGTGACTTGAAAGCTCAGAAACAGCAACATCAGCAATAAAAATAATCTCGTCTCCATTCAACACTCTGCTGCCAAAGTTATCCACCTCACCTGTTGCTTTGACCACGTTCAGCCTTACACAGGCTCTCTGTACAGGAACTCATTCAGCACAAACTCCTGGTCTTCACCTTCAAGGATCTTCATGGCCTTGCTCCCCCATATCTTTCCATGCTATCTCACTGCACTCCTGCCTGGGTGCTTCACTCCTCCTATGCCCCCACCCTCGCCTGCTTATGACTGCCCTGCTCCTCTAAACATCTTCTCCCCTTCTTTCTTGCTGACCCCCAGGCCTGGAACTCCCTCCCTTGTTACACTCATTCTGTTCCCTCTCTCCCAACTTTCAAATCCCTCCTGAAAACCTACCTCTTCCATCAGGCATTTCCCGGTCATGTGTCAAAAGGCTTGTCATGAATGAAATTCCATCCTCATCCCTCCCTCACTCAGAAACTCTCCCCTGTAACTAAGTAAAGCATGTGCACCTGCGTTTTCTTAACCTCATGAATGTTTCCTTGTGTCTCCCAATATTCACCTCTCCCTCGTCTCTGCCTTCCTTGTCTCTACTTGATTGTAAGCCCTTTGGTGCTAGAGACTTGCCTGTAACTTGTCTACTGATTGTACAGTGCCAGGTACACTTCTGGTGCAATAATAATAATAATAATAATAATAAATTAATTAATATGCAGCCAAAGGTGAGGAAATATCAGGACCTTATCCATAATAGATTTTGAAGTAACTGTAACAGTTTTAGAGGTAGTGATAAAATTAATCTTCAGATTAGGGAGGAGGGAACCGTTGGCAGTTTTGCTATGGTGGATGGTTCATCAGCCCAAGCTTTTAACTGCCTCCTAGATAAATCATAAATTCCCCTGTCCTCCAGTTTTTTACTGGCATGCAGGGAACTAGTACCTGCGGAGGAATGTGGAGAACATTCTGCCCACAAGCCTCCCCTTACTGATACAATTTTGGAAGGCAGGACATTATCTAATGTGGTAGTGTTGCTATCCATGGTAGAGTGCAACCCTCTGCAAGAAAACTGACAGGGGGCCAAGGCACTGGATGCCTCGTAATTGTCCATCTCTATCCTGAACGATGCTATATTGAGGATTGTCTCTTGGAACATTGCTGGGTGTAGGAAAAAACAAATTGATAGGGAGTTTTTTAAATTCCAAAGACATTTGATATAGTTCGTCTACAAGAAACTTGGTTGATTAATCTAGATGAACTTTCAATAGATGGGTATAGGAGACGGAGTAAGCCTGCCAGGTGTTTTTCCAGGAAGGACCACCCCAGTGGCGGGGATCTTTGTTTCATCAAATCTAAAGGTGGATTGTTTGGTCCTCGATACTGCAACTGAGTGTTGGCCATTCGAGGCCTATTTACAGACATCAATAGGTATCTTTTGCTCTTGGTTGTTTATCTTCCCCCGCGTTAATCTATTTTTGCTGGTACTAATGTATGGCAGGAATTTATTTTCTTTTATTTATCTATTTAATTGCATTTTTATGCTGCCCCCTCATGCCTACAGCATCTCGAGGTGGCTTCCATACAAAAATAAAACAATATTTAAAACACCAGTAAAATTAACAACAATTAAAAACCCTCATTTATCCCCCCCCCCACCCACCCACCCCTGAAGGCCTGGGAGAACAGCCACATCTTACATGTCCGATGAAAGGCCAGTAGACTTGAGGCCAGGCGGGCTTCCTCCGGGAGGGAGTTCTACCCGGCCTTATCACCGAGAACGCCCTCTCCATTGTGGCCCCCCGCTTCACGCAAGGGAACTCTAGGAAGGCGCTCCCGGTGGATCGAAGGGACCGTCCTGAAACGCGGAAGGCGAGGTGGTCTCTGAGATACCCAGGGCCGAGACCGTATAGGGTTTTATAAATCAAAGTCAACACGTTGAATCTGGCTCGGTACATTATAGGCAGCCAGTGCAGCGCACGGAGCACAGGTGTAATGTGCTCTCTTCGTCCCTTCCCTGTTAGGAGACGGGCTGTCATGTTCTACACTAGCTGCAACTGCCGAGCCAGCGTCAAGGGAAGCCCCACATAGAGCCCATTGCAGTAATTCAGCCTTGAGGTGATGAAGGCATGGATCAGAGTGGCCAGGTCGGATCTGGAGATGTATGGGCGCAGCTTCTGCACCAGATGCAATTAAGGGAAGAGTTTGCATATTTAACTGATAAATATCTGAAGGATAATCTCCTTCTGTTAGGTGATTTTAATGCCTACTTGGGGGGAAACGAAGAGGCACTTTTTCGGGACTTACATTTGTTCCCACCAGAAGATGGATTGTATATGGTGAATTCTGGGCATGTCTCTAAGGGTAAGATTATAAATAAGGCAGGTCTTTCTTTTTATAATTTTATTATGGATTGGGATTTTAAAATTCTTAATGGGAACCACCTTGGTGATGTCCCAGGAAATGTGTGTCCTCAGGAGGAGGCAGTGTAATTGATTTTGCCCTTTCATCTCTTTTGCTTTGTAATCAGATCTTGTCTTTTGCAATTAGTGCACAGGTAGCCAGTGATCACTTTCCTCTACTTCTAACAATAGAGACCCATGGTGAGCATCTTGGCAGGGCATCTTGTATCAGCATCTGTTGGGATTTTGAATGTGAGGGGGGAAAGGCGAATTCGGTGGTCTACTAATCTAAGTGAGATTGTGGCTCTTGCCCTAAATACTGAACCTGGTCATCAATATAGGGCTGCTTTTTTAGCTGCTGGTGATATTGACACATCCATAGCTGCCCTTAATTCAATATTGGGTAACCTAAAACCGTGGTTGGTAACTGAGACACTTAGACAAACTGTTTAGGGTAATGGGAGGAATACTTGGTATGATGCAGTGTATGGAAGCTAAGCGTCAACTTAGACTGATGGCCCATCATCTTAGGTGTGATCCGAAAGAGGATGTGGCATTGAGTTTCTATAATAATCGCAGAACCTATAATAAGTTACTGCTTGCCAAAAAATGGGTGTTTACTAAACAAAAGTGGAATTTATTACAAGTCGCTCTCTAGTCCAAGGACTTCATGAAATTCTGGGGTATAATTAATAGCTCTTCAGGGAGGGAATCTGTATTAATAAAACCTAAAATAGCTCAGTCAGAGTTATTATTTTTAAAATTTTCATGCGCTTTTCAAGGCATCTGATCTAGAGCGTTCCTGCTCTAATGTGATAGGTTTAGAAGAAATTCACTTATATTCCTGGGGAGGTCTATAAACAGTTTCCAGACTGGTGAGCAATGTCTTGGCCAATCTGTTCACTAAGAGAAATGATGCATGGATAACACCAGCTAGTTGGAAAACAGAGATTATAGTACCAATTTATAAGAAAGGAGTTAGACAGAGGTGTTCACCAGGGACCCATGTTGTTATTCATTTTCATTTTTTGTTTATGTTATTTAAATATTTCATTTTTTGTTTTCGTAAATATCAAAATTTTGTTTTTGTTTTTGCTTTCATTTTCAATTTCAGTTGGTTGACATAGAAAACACACTTTCAGCTTTAACTTTTTAATTTTTCATTATATTTAGATTAAACATGGACAGACTGTACCGCCAATAGAAGGCTTTATGTGTACCAAAGTTCAGAAGTATTGGATAAAGGACTCTAATTTTATAAGCAGTTGAATTACATTATTTTGCAAAAATCTGCATATATATTCCTGCCTGTAACTTCTTTGTCTCCCATCTAATGTGGATGAAACTTGGAAAGTTATAAAGAATAGTGGTGGTATAAGCAATTCACTTATAAATGTATGTCTGACTGTAACAACTTTGTAGTCCAACCAGTGTACATGGCATTTAGTAGGACTGTCTCTCACACCTTCAGGATTATCTCTGACAAATATCAGAAAGATGTGATAAAGGGTCACAATTTTATAAGCCTGCACAGCATATGCAGAGAATGAGCCTATGCCAGGGATTCTCTTACGCGTGAGGCCACTTTTAAACAGAGGCGCTTAGAAATACCTCTGGAGCCCTGCATTCAAGAGAGAGCCATGCGGGGAGTGTTTACATGCTCCCTGCGCTACCAGAAGTGACGTGTTGCCTGTTCTTTTCAGTAGTGGTGACTGAGACACGGCGCTTTCAAGAGATGCGTTCTGCAAACCTGAAAATTGAGGTTTGCGGAACACACCTCTTGAAAGCACCACATTTCCAGCTACGACCACTGAAAAGAACGGGTGGCACATCACTTCCGGTAGCATGGGGAATGTGTAAACACTCCCCATGTGGCTTTCTCTTGAATGCAGGGCTCCAGAAGTGCTTTTAAGTGCCTCGCTTAAACGTTGCCTCACTTTGGGTATTTTCAGATGTTACGGTACCACACTCAACCATGGTGAATCCCCCGTGGTGGATGGTACTGTAACGTGTGTTTGCACACCGCCAGATGTTACGGTCATGTTCACCACGGTGAACCACCGGCGGTGAGCAAAATAACCACACTTTCGAGGATGGTCCGGGCACCATCTCCGAAAGCGTGGTCAAAGTGATTCCCACCGGGGGTGAACCCCCGGCGGGAATCACTTTCCCCCCCAACAGACGTGACATTAACATGCTCAATAACGGCGGGATTCACCGAGGTTGAGTGTGGTAATGGGTGATTTCAGACGTTACGGGGCCCATTGGCCCCGTACGGAAATCACCCCATTCATTCCCCGCCGGGGTCACCCCGTCACGCCATAACAGACGTGCCGGGGGGATCCCGGTGGGGAATCTGGGAGGGGGTGGAGACGGAGAGACGGGCGGGTGGCGGGGCCAATGCGGCCGCCGTGTCGGGCTCGATTCGCCACGGCCAGACGTTACTTTTGTTTGGTCCCCACTGGGGATCTCTTTGACCACGCTTCCCGGGACATTCCCCCCGCTAGCCTGGGAAGCGTGGTTCAAATTGACCCCATGCGGGTATTGACCGTGGCGAACATCTGGCATCCGCCAAACAGACATTCGAGACACATTGACCACAGGTGTGTATTCACCGTGGTTCACTGTGATCTCATAACATCTGAAAATACCCAATGTTTCATCTGGTCTCTGACCACGGCCCGGAATCGGCGGCCGTGCTCGCCGCCGATTCCGGGCCATGGTCAATACCCCAGGGGATGGCGGGCGCCATGGCTGCATTGTCCATGGTGCCTGCCCATCTCCTGGAGGGCGGACAGTCTTGGGAGCGTGGGGGGCGGGGTTGTGCAGCCGCACGTTGTGCTACATAGGCCCTCCCCAATTCCCCGGTAGAATCTGCTGGCTCGTCTGTTGATGGGCCAGTCAGATTCTGCTGGAGAATCAATAGGGTGATTCCGTGACGGGGCAATAGGGCCCCTGTCATGTCTGAAATCACCCTTTGGTATAAGTTCTGTTTGTGATGCCAATTGTCTAGAAGAAATGTCAGTCAAATATCCTTATTCTGTGCTTTGACCATCCCAACATCTCTCCCCCACCAATAGACATTTTCTCATGTCCTCTGTCACAGTGCTGCAGGATGTGATTGTGATAACTGGCCATCCTGGATGTGTAAACCACTCAAAGCCACCACCGATTGGTCCTGTAAAGTTGGACACATGCAGTAATTGGCCAGTGAATATGTCAGTCTGTTGGGTTGATCCCCATACTCCCTCCCCCTGACATGCCAGGTGCCTGCTTCTGACTGGCACTGCATGTGCTGCTATTTATCTTAGTCTTCAAGGGGATAACATCAATTCCCTATAAAATTAGGACCCTTGATCAAATTTTCCTGTTGTTTATCAGAGATGACAGGAAAGGAATAGGATGCATTCCTCCAAATGTCTTGTAAGCAGGATGGAATATAAATATGTTACAGCTGGACTTGCACGTTCAAGTTAATGGCTTATAACATCAGGACCCATTTTTCAATCTTTCTGAAATTTGGCAGGATGGGTAATCTTGGGGAGCAGCATATTTTCTCCAGGTTTCATGAAAATTGGATGGAAGATAAAGAAGTTGTATCCGGGAATGTGTATGCAGCTTTTCTTAAAATCACAACATTCAGTTGCTTATACAATTGGTTACCTTTATCTAATGTTTCCAAAATTTGGTACACATAGTGCACTCTATTGTGGGTAGAATATCCCCAAGTTTCATAAGAATTGAATAAAAACCAGAAAATGTATAGAAATGCGCTTTTCATTTTTTTCCCATTATTCTGAAAACTAAAATTTGTTTTCATTTTTTGTTTTTGTTATTATTATCTTTCTTTTTCATTTTTACAATAAAAAAAGAAAAATATTTTTTTGTGTTTTTTATCATAATAACACAATGAATTGCACACCCCTATTGATCCAGGTAATTATTGCCCATAAAGTTGTTATGTATTATTGGAAAATTATACTTGGGCTTGCTGTTGGAACATTTGAAAACTTGGATTGAGGGAGAAAATATACTTGCTGACGAACAAGCTAGGAAGGTATATCGACTACGGACCATTTTTTTTGTCCTGTCGCACTTGGTTGAAAAATATAAATCAAAGGTTCAGAAGCTTTTTGCAATATTTATTGATTTTATGGCTGCATTCAATTAAATCAGTAGGAATAGGCTCTGGTCTAAATAGGAGGCTCTTCATATTGACAAGAGACTCCTTGCCCTTATTCGCTCATTATATTCACACACCAACCTACGCGTTCATGTAGATTATCGAGGGACTCTCTCAGGCCAAATTCCTGTAGCTGCAGGTGTCAGACAAGGTTGTCTCTTGGCTCCTACACTTTTTAATGTTTATGTTAATGGGATCACATGGATGATATTATCATTTTGGCTTAAGATCTTGCATTCCCCTTTAACGTCTCTCCTGCAAATGTGTCTGAAGGAGAAAATGGCCATGCCTTGTCAAAGCCCTTCCTCTTGGTTGGTGCATGTTATATGTAATCTTAAAGATGTAGGGTTTTCATGAGAATTTATGACTGCATTTCCCTTAAATCAGGCAAAGAAGTTGCTAAAGTGGCATACTGATGACTTGAATATTCAGATTTCTAGGTGTTTGGCAGTGGCCTCGTGCATGTCTCCATGGTTCCAGTTTTGGATACCTGGCCCTAGTGGTCCACGGTATTAGGGCTGTAGCGGAATGTCACAGTGGTAGCTAATTCCGCCGGAAACAGCGTTTTAACAATTAGTGGAACGGCGTGGCGGAGGCTTTCATTCCGCTAGTTTCATTCTGCTACTTCTGCAGTTCCGCTAATTTCATTCCGCTACTTCCACAGGCTTCACAAAATAGTGGAACATGACATTTTCACTACTTCCGCCATTCCGTCAGCACCACAAAATAGCGGAACAGCAGTTTTTTGACAGTTTCCGCAATTTTTCCACAATTCCACAATTTGCAGAATGCCGACGGAATTAGCGGAATGTCCGCAGAAAATCCGCGGTGTGGTGCGGGCAATTCCGATATGGCGGAATGGAATCACGGCACAGTAACAGCTCCTGCCACATCAGCCCTACACGGCATCATGCTACACTGGTTCTTTCCCAATGTAGAAAAGCATTTACAGCTTTGTGCATACATTCTATGAAAACTGTTGTACAAGAAGGGTGCTTTGCAGGAATTAGTTATGTCAACCAGCTTTGCATTTGTGGGAAGGGCAAAATTGAGGATTTGTTGCATTATTTATTGATTTTCCCAATGTACGAGCAACCTCTTACGCAGTTGTTTCAATTATTACAGATAAGTGATCAGACTTGGGGAGCTCCCCTTAAATTATTGTGTTTATTATTGACTGATGCCAGGGATCAGGTGACGAGGGCAGTGGCCGCTTATGCTGTATCAGAGTACATCGGGTTAAACAGATTAGAAACACCACTGTTATGGAGTAGGCTCTGTCTTCCTTGTTTTCTTGTTTTATTCATGTTATGTATTTTATTGCATTGATATGGCCAGTAGGCTGATTCAAATACATACTAAATATAAACGTAAACGCAACTGTGATGTCTTCATACTGCCCAAGTCTTGTTTGTAAATGGGCTAGTGTGATGGGGCAGAAGTCATCCCTTTAAGAAAGGCCTACCCATCACTTTAGATCTTGCATCCTTTGGAGCCTATAAATTAAGACAGTTTGGGTGGCTTCTCAGTCTGTGGTATGTACCACAGCTGTGAGAGGGATACAAACTCTGCCCAGACATAATTGCACTAGGAACTGTCCGTAGTGCTGATAGAGAGTGAAGTGAAATAAAGAGCTGCAGCCATATTTAACTCAGATGTTGAGGTATTTAATTTGCAGCTTTAAAAGAACACGCAACCAGCTCTAATGCATGAAATGTTGCATCTAAATCCCGCACGTGGGATTTTTACATGTGGCTTGATTTGATGCTGCGTGTGCACCGTGCACATCTAAAAGCAGCCTATGCTTCTGGATTGCTCCCACTGTTTTAAGCTTGATTGGCCCTAATCCTGCTGGGACTCACACCCGGCCCCGATCCTGTTGTCACTCTGCTTGTTGCCTAACCAATATTATTCTAAAACAGTTTTCTTCTCTGCTCTGGTGTGTTTCTATCCCCCGCTCCCTTTATTTTTGCACTTGATCTAGGCCCACCAAGAATTGCAACACATGAACAACCTACCTAATTAAACAAATCCATACACATGCCTTAAATTGTTCAAACAGCAGCAATTGCTGAGGGTGGAGGCACTGTGAAAGGTGAAAAAATCCACAGCTTCACTCACAAGCGACTCAGATCTGGTGGAAAAAATTCCTTTCTGGCCCCATAACTAAATGGTGATCAGGAAGATCCATATTGATGGTCCACAAGCAGATTGGCAAGTTGAAGAGGACAGCAAAAACTGCAGCTACCCTCATCACCAGTAAGCCCACCTCTGCCACAGGTAAGCTCTGCAGCTTGATCGGGGACGGAAGGGGGGGGGGGGCTGCGATTGCTTAGGGTGGCAAAAATCCTTGTGCCACCCTGTCCTTGAGCGGGGGAGGTGGGCATTCACCTGTGGGAGAGGGGTTTAATATAAATCTGAAGGAGCTCTCTTATGAAATCCCACCCACTGCAGCCCCTGCATTTCCCCTGCCCCTCTCTCTTGTTGCCAAGAATGTAATGTTGACAATCAGCCCTTCCTGTCAAAGGTGCGAGGAGAGCATTTTAAAAGTAAGATTTTGAGCCAATTTAATAATTTCTGTAAGGTAGGGAATTGGATGCACTTTTGATGCTTGGGTTTGTCAGCATTGGTTTTATCTGGTTTCTCCTAATGCTGGGTGATTTTTCCTACAGTCTCAACTTGGAGTCAGGTAATTACAAGAGAATTTCAGCTTTCATTTAAAATAAATTAAGTTTCTAGCCTCTATAGGAGAAGAGGAAAGCTTGAAAATATTAACCCTGAAGGCTTGCAAAGTTAGAAAAGAAACTCAATTGTCTGAAAATAATTATATTATTTTAAATCCAATCTCACGATTTAAGGGACAGGATTCCATTTTGAGATCCTTATGGTTCATGCTACTGCCACCAGCTGTCTGGTTTTCACACCTATATTAGTGACATAATTTTATTAGAATGTACTACAAGCTCCACTTCAATGACATTTGGGGGGTGGGGGGACGGGAAATGTGGAAAAGATACTTTTAGTAAATTGGTATGTTCCTAAGAACTAGAAACATACTGCGGAGAAAAACCATAACAGAAGCAGCAGCCTAGTACATTTTAAGCATACAGACCTTGTTTCCTGGCAGCCTAGAGTCATAAAACATCAGCCTTGTATAACAGATGTTGCATCTGGCAAGATATAAGATTCAAAAATTAATACACCATCTACAGTATTTGAAAGTGCATTTGTTTTCCATTGAAATGCAAATATCACATCCCTGCCCTTTACCTATCACATGAAAATGTTTGTAAACTAGAAGAAACATCTTGGATTATAAAACTGAAAAAACATTCTTCACCATTAAAGCCAGTGGAGTGTTGCTACTGACTTAAGTGGGTGGAGGATTTACCCCTTAAGTGTGGCAGATTTTCCTAATATTACAGTTTCAAATGTGTTCATCTTATTTATTTTTTTATCCCACCTTACCCCTTAGGCTCAGGGTGGCTTACAATTCTTCTAACTTATTAACAACTAACTAATGAACTATTTGTCGGCGCATCCGAAATGAAGCAAGGACAACCATGTTGGGTTTGAAAGGCCGCACTCTTTATTCAAATTGGAATTAGGTGTGGTGGGGGTAATTGCCTTCAGGCAATTCAGGTCCAGTGCCAACTTCTATAATTGGGTACGTAACAACCCCAACAAAGGTGAGGCTTGGATGTACCCTCCATAACCCCCCTTTTACTACCTAACTCAAACGTCTCCCCTCTGGCATTGGCTAATGGCCGCCTCCAGAGGGGACGAAGTCCTTCCAGACCGAGCCAAGGATTTAAGTTACCGCCAGCTTGGGGACCGCTTATATCCCTTCCCGCCTTTGCCAGTAACTCACTTTGGGAGGTTAACCCTGTTGCTGGCCACGCCTAGCCTATGCCCCAGGTGTTCCCCCCACATCTCTTAGGGAGATGCCTCTTTCACTACTTATTCTTACAAACTTGCTACAGCACTGGACCCCTGCCACAAAGGAACCGCCACCGCATCCAGTGGACGGGCCCGGCCCCCACCCTGCTCAATCCCACTTAACATACAACCTCTATTAACTTGTCTTCAATGTTGCCAAATAACATTCATTCCCCACCTACGATAGGTGAACCCTGTCACCTCGAAAGTTCTCGGGGGTTCTGTGTGTAATCCCCACATGGGACACTTTGTACCCACCCTGAAGGGTGATCCACCTCCCAATCTCCTTGTTAACCTTCCGCCGGGCTCTGTCCACCTTCCTTGGGTGGATAGCCTTTTTCCAGAGCAAGCGCACCACCCAGTCGATCCACACTACCACCACCCCGGGGAAGATCCTCTCCAGCTCCATAATATCTAGTTTAATGTTAACTATCAAACCTAAACCCTTGCTTTCTGTTAAATCATTTTCGCCCAGGTGGATTACCACCACGTCTGGTCTAGTCCCTCATGTGTTGACCCTGCAGGTGGGGAGCAGCTGGTGCCACTGCATTCCGCTGCGTCCCATCCATCGTATTACTGCTCATGCAGACATCCACAGCTGGCTTCCCCAAGAGGACTGCGCAGCTGCCTTCCCTGCCCATCGACAAGGCTGTGGCCGATAATCCAAATGGAACTTCTACAGGGGTGCCGCCCGGGACCTGGGTGCATAACAACATCAAACATTTCATTCCAAGAAACTGCACATGTATGACTTGTAAGCCCAGGACTTCCACCACCCTACTTCTCTAATTTGCTGTTCCGAACAACCTGTCTGTGCTGCAAAGGAAGCCGCACCGATCCTAAATGAATGGGACTGTCCCCTGCCCACTAGGCTTGTGCCCCGGGGAGGGCCCCGAGGGGGCTCCCCGGGGTGTTCTTCCCCCCTTGCTCTCCGGCAGGGGCCTCTGGAGGGGGGGAAGTGGCACCCCCTCCAGGCCTGGCCCCTTATCCGCGGGCTTCTGCCCGAGCCTACCCTTGCCCTCCCCCGCCTCCCATGCCCCCTTTGGGGTCTAAGTGCCCGGACCCACATTGCTTCATGGGGTCTGAGGGCCTAGCTGAAAGCCTACCCAACCCCCCTTCCCAAAGTTCCCCTTGCCCCAGTCACTTCCCTGTTGCCGGGCCCAGATGCAGCTCCTGGTGCTGTTGTGGCCGGTCGTGTTGGGTTGGCAGCATGGAGGGGTCAGCGGGTGGGGCCCGGGGTTTCCCTCCGGTGCCTTGCCCCGTGGGTCTGGTATCTCGCTGGTGAAGGTGCGCCCATCCTTCCCCCTGTCACCTCTCTTTACCCCTGTTGCTGGCCCCGGCCCCTCTCCTCTCCGCCCCGCCTCCCCGCTCCAGCTGATGGCCACGGCGTTCTCGGCGCAAGGGGCAGGGTCCCAGTCGCCGTTCCAAGCTCCGTCCTCCCTTCCAGCTGGCTGCTTCTCTCCCCGGGGACCCATAATCAAATGGTGGTAAACTTAAGTACCCCAATGCAGCACTCCCATGAATTGCTGTCGAGTCACTACACTACCATTCCAATGCTGAAACAGCAACCCTCCCACTGGAGGTTCAATCCCCATATATTCCTGATATGCCCTTACTAGGCAAAGTTCCGGCGCCCTGCCTGATTCAGGCGAATCACTCGTCCTCTACCCTGCTGATCGGTTTTTGACCGCCTCAGTCACACCCAAAGCATACTTCCCCTCACCTGCACATCATCGGTGGCCAGGGCCATATTCGTGGTATCCCTCGCCAACTCCACCACCAATTCACTAATACGGAATGCCCCCCAAAATGCCTGTTTAAATAATGTCCCAAACAAAGCTGCCTAAAATCCATTAAAACAAATGGCCAGGAGTGCGGAATGCAACCATACCAACAGAGAGGCTTCCTGGTGTCTGTCTCCCTCGGGGTTTCCCTAGCCCAACCTTGCAACATCCTGTAGGCAAAGAAACCCTGATCCGGCGTGGGGTGCCCGGCCAGGCGACTGACAAATCCCAGCGCCGAAAGTTTCCCCGCAATGGTCCCCATCGTGGAGCCCGCCCTCCTAAGAGCCATGGCAAATTGTAACATATGCCCTTCAAGGATAGGGAACTGCAATGCCCAACCTTGCCGGAACCTAAGCCGGAACTCCTCAAAAGCCCTCTGATAGGCAGCCCGCATTCGCCCTGCCAGGGGTCCCTGGATAATCATGTACAGTTCTAAGATCCAAGGCTCCATAGCGCCTGCAGGAGGGGAACAAGGAGCTCTGGCTCCCGGGAACAAGGAGCGAAATCGCTCCATCTGGAAGCGAGAAAGGACATCGGCTGCGCTATTATTCACTCCTGGCACATGCTTGGCCACAAACAAAATGTTGTGCCGTAAGCACACCCGCATGAATGCTCTAACTAGCTTCATTATCCTGGGAGAACATGACGACATGGAGTTGATCACATGGACAACTGCCATGTTGTCACACCAGAAAACAACGGCGCTATTAGCTAACTCCTCTCCCCACAAACAGACCACTACTACTAACGGGAAAAGTTCTAAAAAGGTGAGATCTTGAGTCACCCCCCTCTCTTGCCATTCCTGAGGCCACGGGGCTGCACACCACCGTTGGTGAAAAAAGAGCCTAAAACCGAACCCACCAGCCGCATCTGAATGTACCTGCAGCTCAGCTTCCAGCAAAAGGTCTTCCCTCCAAAAACTCGCCCCGTTATATTCCTCCAAAAACTCGCCCCGTTATATTCCTCCAAAAATTCAGCCCATGTTTGCAAGTCATCCTTCATGTCTTGTGTCAGTCTAATGTGGTAATGCGCCTCAATTCCCCTCTAGGCTTACTGAAAAGTCTTGACAGAAAAGCCATGCCCTGAGCGACCACCCTGATTGTAAAGCTCAAGCTCTGACGGTGATCTTTGCAGCTACCAAGCCTGCCTCCAACTTCGCCCAGAGCAATGCTAGCTTGCTGTGAGGGAGTCGTGAAACACCTTGGACCATGCCGATTTCAATACCCAAGTACGTTAGGGTCATCTCCGGCCCCTCAGTTTTTTCTGGGGCCAATGGGATACCTAGGTCATTTGCCACTTTTGCAAATGTCTCCATCAGGTCGGGGCACTCCAACGTCCCCGGGCAGCCGATGAACAGGAAATCATTCAGGTATTTCCTAACCTCCCCACCTGATGCCCTCTGTTTCACCACCCACTCCACCAACGAGCTGAAACGCTCAAAGGCAGAGCAGGAAATAGAGCAACCCATGGGCATGGCACGGTCAAAATAAACTGACCATTCATATGGAAACCCAGAAGATGAAAGCTGTCGGGGTGAACGGGGAGCAGCTGGAAAGCAGATTTAATGTCACACTTCCCAAGAAGTGCTCCTTGACCGGCTCCCTTCACTTCTCGCTCAGTATCATCAAAGGGAACATATTGTACCGATGTCAGGTCCCCCAGTATCGCATTGTTCACTGACCTTCCAGGTGGATAGGACAGATGGTGAATCATTCTGAATTCACCGGCCGCCTTTTTGGGAACAAGGCCCAATGGGGAAACTATGAAGTTCACAATCGGAGGCGAAGCAAAGGGGCCCATCACCCTACCTTCCTTCACCTCTTTACCCACTTTCTCCATGAGGATATGCTCCATACCCACTAAGGACTTCAAATTACGGGGGATATTCCCTGACTCAACCTTCCCTGCCGGTATCCTAAAGCCATAACAAAACCCATTAACTATATACATCACCTCCGCTCTATTCAGGTGACCCTGTAGCACTCTCTCCAATCTGTCCACCCTAACTGGGGTTGGAGCCCTTTGGTACATTGCCCCCTTGCCCGCCTGTCTGACCTTCTTTAGCCTGAGGGGGGAAGCCAGCACGTGGCTTATTCCCACTCTGTCGCCCCCTCGCACAAGTTGTGGTAGCATGGTTTCCTCTGCAGACCCCGCATGCATGCCTGTATCTGCACGAGGTTCACCCACACCTCCCGTTGCGGGCAAGCTCCCAGCATACTGCCAACATTAAGGCTTGGGCCTTCCAGCCCTCGCTCCGAAAGGGGTCATTGGATGGTGCCACCCCCCCTTTTGTCAACATATGCCCCGTGTCAGTCCTAGCTGTGCAATGACCCCCTGGTACCCCCTGGTACACTGCAAACGCCAGCATCCAGTTGGCCCAATTGCGATCCACCTTTGGCCGCTTAAATCTCTCCTTATCTTTCTCACTATCTTTCTCTGAGAGGTCCGGCAAGAGGTCAGTAAACAACAGGGAAAAAATATCCAAGTACTCCCCTTTCCATATTTTTTCCCTCGCTGTCAGTGACAAATGCGCGCCCAATGGGGCGGATACATCACCATATCCTCCCCCGAGCGGGGGAGGCGGCCGAACCCACTGGACATCCCCAGTCCAGCCTTCCTGGGGCCGAGCCCACACCTGCAAGGCCTGACTCCCGTAAGCACCTGCTACCAGCCCTACACTACCACTCACTGCTGGGAAGGGACCTTGTTGCCCCGGGGCCGGAACCCACCCCCCATTCCACCAGAGCCGAGGGGGCTCCAATACACTCCTTCCAGCTTGGCTGGTTGCTGCCCCTACTAATGGGGCTGCCATATTTCCAGTAACTCCCGACCCCACAACCTGGCCTAGGCCCCACAAACCCGGGGCCAAAGATCCCAACCCAGGTCCTCCTGCCCCTATCCCTGAATCTGGCAGAACCAGGGACCCACTAACCCCTCCCCCTGTCCCCATGCCCACATACCTGTCTGTGATGTGTCCAGAGTTACTGGCAGTGGCTGATACATCTGTGCCATAGCCTGAAGTCCCCTCTCCAAAGACGCAATCCTCTCAAATGCTTCCTGCACTCCTGGCGCTGCTGGGTCCTCCTCAGAACCTCCCGCCTCCTGTTGGTCTGACCTATCGGCAAAAGGGAGAGAGAGACACACACACACCCCTGCACTGCCTGCCGACAGCAACGGGGGGAGGGGGGTGTTGCCTCAGCCGAAGGCTCCTCGGGGTCATTTGCAGTTTGGTCACTTCTCCTGGCCCTCTGGGGCAGAAGGGAATCCCCCCTATATCTGGCCGGGGGATCGGCTGCCCACCTCCCACACTGCCTAGGCAGGGTAACCTCACCTCCCTGCAGTGAGGGAGCAGGTGTTGCTTGACAGCTCTGCCCTCCTCCCTGCCCCCATTGAGGAGAAATTCCCCCTGCTGTGAACCCACCAGCAGCCAGGGTACCCCACGACTGCCCCTGTGCCAGAGGCTGACTCATCCCCAAAACAGGAGGGAAGGCACCCTGAGGTGCCCCGCCCACCGGCATCTGAAAAACTGAGAGGTGGCCAGCCCCACTCCCGTACCCCCCAAAATCCTGAGGAAGCTGGGAACCAGGCCGCCCCCCTGCCCACCCCTTCGTATGTCAGCATATCAGGCCCCTGATATGGAAAACCACCCCCCTGCTGGGTGATGCCACTCACCAACTGGGGCTGGAATCCTCCCTGCCCCATGTTAACCTGGGCAAGAGACCCCACACTCGGTGCCGAGGGGGTTCCTCCCCTCCCAACCATGTGTGTCCCATCTGGTTAACAGTGCTCAAGTCCCTCTGCGAAGACCCACCACTGTATCCCGCAGGAGCTTGCACCTGTGGGGGGGGGCATGTCTCCCCCTACTGCCCACAACGGACCCCCAACAAACCCTGAAGCAAAACTGCCCTACGATGTAACCCCCATCGCTGCTCCAAGGGGCCGCCCTCTGCCATCACCCTCACATGGCCATCCTCCCAGGCCCTGTGGGCCACAGCCTCTTCCCACTCCTACCAGAAAACCCAGTGTGCCAACCGGCCCAGCTGCCATACCCCTCATGAGGGCCTCGCAACCTGCCAGTCTATCCTGCATGGCCCCCCCAGCACCAGTGGGGCAGATCCCCCTTCCAGGAGACCCCCGGCCCTCCTCTGGCCTACCACATTCTCCTCCTCATTTACTGGAGGCACATCCTGCTGTGCCCCCTCCGTCTGTCCTGTACTCTTTTTGGTCTTCTTGGCCTTTGTACGGCCCATCCTGACAGCGAAGCCTTGAGGCACCCTTCTGCTGCCCCTATGGGCCTAAGAGCTCAAGATAGGCCCTCCACTGCCCCTATGGGCCTTCACTTCTCAGGCTAGAGCCTGCTGCATTCATGCTGCTTCCCCCCCAAGGGAACTTAAAACCAACTCCAACCGGAGTTGCTTCTCCCCAAGGGAACTTGAAGCCAAGCCTGAGGCAGCCCTCTTGGCAAGCCCAGCAGGCCCACTCTTCACCCTAAGACAAACCCCTGCTGCTCCAGAGGCTCCCGTGGCACCTACCCCCCTATCCTAACAAATCTATGAAGGGGCGCTCCAGTGGGCTCGATAACCCGTGCCGCTCCTGTGCCCCCCCTCATCTAATTCAGCCTCTGAAACAGAGCCGGCTTGCCAGCTCGCTGCGGCGTTTGGACTGCCACTGAGCAAGACAGCAGGCGGGAAGGCTTCCCACAAGGGGCGGGGCCTCCACGCTAGCTTCTGATTGGCCAGCCCCATTGCCGGGCAGACTACGCCCGGGCTGCTGAGGGATCCTCGCTGTGGCCCGGCCTGCACGCACTGGCACACCCCCTCCAGCGGCGCTACAAGCGCCCTGGAGGGAACAGAGCGCAGCCTTATCTCTCCCCCCCTTGAACCATTCCTCTAATTGGAGAGTGACAAACGCCCCCTGGTGGCTGCCTAATAAGGCGGGCCAAGGGCCCTAAGCCTCATAACAACTCCATGAGAGGCTGAGACCTGTGACAGGCCCAAGGTCACCCAGTGAGTTCATGACTAAGGTGAAACTTGAACCAGGGGCCTCCCCCTGTCTCATGGTCCAAGTAGTACACTTTTGACCACTATGCCACACTGGCTCTCAACGATCGTTTTTGTTTGTATTAAAAAAAAACATTACTTCTTGTTTGTTTTCACTGCTCATCACTGTCTTTGCCAACTGAACCATCATTCTTTATGCAAATGAATGAACAAAATTTGAGCTTTATTTTTAATATTATCACAAGAAAGCTGCATTGAAACATGCACCATATACCTCTTCCAAAATGGGAATTTGGGGGACTATCGTTGCTTTGTCATTCTAAGAACACTGGTTTTGTTTGTTTGTTTGTTTAAATGTACATAGCATGGTTTGTAGCACAGTGACTGAGAAATTAAAGAAATTCCCAACCACTGAGCCACAAACCATGCAATGTAGATTTAAAGAAACAAACAAGCAAAAAAAATCATTGACATTAGAATGACAAAGCAATGATCACATGAAAACAACTAAATGCCAAGGCAGAGACCAAATTTAAGGTACAGCATTCTCACATAGACCCTACACATCACAGGATGCTGCTTACCTCAATCAGCCTAGATGTGGAAATCTTTCCCTGCTCAGTGTTTGGTGAAAATATTAGAACTGCTGATTTTTGAAAGGTCTGTTATTTACTGATCCAGCTTTATGTTCTGGGACAGTGACATTTTAAAATCTAAACACAAGCCATGAGGTTTTGCTGTATTATTTCTGTGGTTATAGCTTATATAAACAAATATAATTAAATCATAGAATGTGACTGGCACATGTCAGTCCAAAAATGTGCATTTGAAAGTTTCTTGTTTATGAGGACAAAATGAAAAGAACAGGTTTTCTCTATGAGAAAAGACTGCTATCACTGAGAACTTAGCCTTCTTATTGTTTACCTTCTTTTTAAAAGGGGGGGGGGAGCCCACAAGCTTGTAGTTTCCCATCTAATAAATATTTCAAACAATGCTATGAATAATTAGTGCAATAAAGATTAAACCTTATTTTAAAGACACAAGATGAGCCACAGCATTTATAGGATGGAGTTAAAAGTCTTGAGCATTTATACACTCTGAAACAGGAAATTTCCTCCACACAATAGAGATTAAACACTCTCTGTGCATACTATATTCTGTTCAGACCTCAGCATTCTGAACTGGGACTGTGGCAGTTGTTATCTTTAGCAGTTTTCTTGGAGATTTTCAAGCCCTGCACTACCTACACAAGTGGCAGTGACACCGGCTTTCACTGAAGCCTTATTACTCTTAAAAGAGCAATTTGGTTGGTTGAACGGCTATTAGGATCAGACAGTCAGGCTTAAAGCTGTCAGTACAACTGCTTCTCATCTTTTTTTCACAATCCTGACATCTTTTCTCTTTTCTACTGGACACAGGCATTACTGTTTTTATCATTTTCAATCAAGCTGCCGCTGAAAGCTGAGGAATATATTCCCACTGAAACCAAATTGAGGAGCAGAAATTATTTTATAGCTAGCTCCTCTAGTAGCAGCAAGTGCTGGCTGCATGTTGTGTGGCAGAAGCTGGATCAGTGAGAAATGTGGCTTTCCTCGGGGCTACATCATTGAGATATTACTTCATCAGCTAAGGATGGCAAAGCTTGCACTGTTTTTTCAATGATGAATGACTCCTTCTTAAGAAAATAGAGAAGGTCGAAAGTTGGGGAGAAGATGTAAGAAATTTTGTGAAAAGAACTTGTGGAAATGGTATCATCAGTGAAACGGGGGGAAATTACTATGCTTGAACTTCTGTTCATTTTGATGTTGCTCTTCTCTGGACCAACTCTGAGCAAGCTAAGTCGGACCAAAGGCAAACACTGGAAGGGGGGTAAGTGGCAGAAGTTTGATAATAAATGTCTGGGTGAGATTCTGAAAGCCAGGGCTAATGTTTGACCCAAGGGAAATAAATAAAATATGCTCATTGTAATTGTTGAGACTTTAAGTTTCCTCTGGGATAGGAAATATGATTCTTTCAGGAAAACACAGTAAAATTTGTGATTGTTTGCTAGTTTGTATGTTGTCTGAGTAGTAAGGTGTTTATTTCCCAAAGGAAATTATTTAATTATTGTATTAATAACCAAAAAAGTGCATTGAGGACTTTTGAATGTCCGGAATATTTTTCCATAGATAAATGTACAGGTCATTTAGAAGTTCATATTTCCCCTCCTTCAGATTGTGAGAGAATTAAAGCTCGTTCCTGTCAGTATGTATGGAGAGTGACTTGGGGCCAGATGCTTATTAGCTTTGCTGCAAGTAAATGTGCCTTAACCTCAGGAGGTTATACTGTTTGAAAAAGAGCTCAACCTGTTCCGAGTGCAGAATTGTTAGTATGTTTTTGTGAAATACTTAGACAGAATTTTTTTTATTTAGAGAATGTGAACGTTATGAAATGCAGTGCCAACAACACTAATGGTCTGGCTGACTAGATCACTGTTGATGTGTTAATAAAGATAAATTGCATTAACTTTATTGAATTTTTTTTTTTTTGCTGGGCTAAGAAAGCACTTATGGCTCATGAAAGCTGCAATCCATTTCCCCCTACTCTTAGAAATGGGGAAGGAGACTTGCTCTATCTGGTCTGTGAACGGTTCAGTAAATATGCCTCTTCCTAAAGTTCACTTTGTTTTCCTTCCTTTGCATGACATTTATTTATGGAAAACATGGGCTACAGAGATCTGATAAATAGCCCAGGAAGCATTAATGCTATCGCATAAATATTTTGAAAATCAGACTATGAATGCTGGGTGCTGCATTTTTTCCCCCCCTACTGGTTTCTTGATATTGTTGATTGGGTGCACCCCAGCATTTTATGCTCCTCACAACTACCACCACAGCATGGTGTGTGTGTGTCACAGCTTTAATAGCACTTTCAGTTTTCCTCTGTTGTGATCTGAGGTTAAAGAGTTGCATCAACATTAAAAAGAAGTTTTTAATAATTTATCACAACATCTCAGCAGGAGTCTTTCATACCTCCCCTTCTTCTTCTTACATTTCTTTTTGTTGCATTAAAGACATTGCAAATCTTCCAACAACTACCGAACCTTCCAGGGGAAAGTTCTAGAAGGCACTTGCCTGGGCTGTTGACGTAAATGTTGTTATAACTGCAAAATATTTTTTTATCCTGTAAATCACCTTGCTGTAGCCTGCAATGCTGTTGCTGGGCATCTTCTTTTGGAAATTATAAGTTATTTACTCTAGGTAGCATGACCTTCGGGCCATGTGAGTGAGGAATATGTTTTTACACGGGACATGCCGATGCAGGCCCACCCACTCCGCACGCATTCACATAATGTGGGTTCAACGCCGACTGCACACCTGTCCCTGGTTGTATGAATCCCGCCTTCTCATGGGAAGTGTGTGGTCTGTCTATGGTGGCACGCACAGACCCGCCTCCCAGCCAGGTCCATTTACAAACGGCCTATGTTACTATCAACCTTTTTGGTATGTTACAAACACATGTTTTTTATTTTCCTTATTAATTTACATTAAAATTGTTGGCAAATGAGAGATGTATTAAAACAGCCTATCACCCTTATCTGACAGGGAAATATTCTAGCAGTGCAGAGGGGCTCACTGCAGCAAGAAATTACACCTGTGTGTAAGGGCTAAGAATATACACTGTAAGTAGGGCCATGTGTAACAGCATGTACTGTTGAACACTGGCACAAGACTTTTCCAGCATGAGTCTTTAAATATTTACTAAACTTGTGCAGTAGGTTGAAATAAAAATGCAGGCCTGAATATAGACAGCTTCTTACCTAATGCATAGTTGCCCACTTTTTGAAGTCCTGTATGTTTAAAAGAAAAAAACTTAACAGCTTCAAGCAGATAAAGGAGCAGTGCACTGAATCTTCAGACAACATTCCAAACCAGCTTGTTTGGGAATTAATATACTTGTTACTAATGATGTCTAATCAGCCTAGCAATAACTGTGATGTATTTCCTGTACAGGAATCACTATGGAGTCAAGGCCTGTGCATTATTTATTATTATTAATTATTATTATTCTGTGTATTTTGAGGATTATCTAGGAATTTCAGGGGAAGTTTTAAGTTCACAACCTGTTACAAGCTATGTGTTCTAGCATATGTGTGTTCAGTTCGACAGGATTGTTTTTCTATCACGAGTTATGTTTGTCTCTCTTTCTCTTGAACGTGCCAACCTGTGAAAGGCAACTTCTGCATTCATATTAGCTTGTCTTTTTTCTTCCTTGGCATGTACATAGAACTCTAATTAGTGGGATCCATATGCACAATGGATTCCCTGATGTAGGCTTCCATTTTCAAAAGCAGCTATGGGAGTTCAGCGCCCAAGTCCCATTGCAGTTCAATGGGAGCTGGTACTCACATTTAACACTTCTTTAAAAACCTCAGACATAGGGTCTGGAGGAGAAATGTATATGGTGTTACACATATATATCAGGAAGAATGGACCACTGGGTGAGGTGCTAACCTGTAACTTAAGAGACCCAGTTTAACATCACTTCACCACCACAAGCTACCTGTGCAACCTCGGAGAAGTCACTTAAGAGCTCTTTTTTAAAAGAAAAATGTCCCTGAGGAGTTGGTCCTCAAAGTGTCATTTTGTGTTTGAAAAGTTGTCCCTTAGGGTTATATCAGACAACATGGAAAGGTCTGAAAGATCATTGAGGAAGCATACACGGGGCTGGATCCAAGTATGTACAAACTGTAACCACTCTGGGCCCAACATTCTGGGAAACCAGTGAGAATGGGAGATTTCTAATGCATGGGAGTCTATGAATAAACGTAGAAGGACAACATGAATTCATGACACACTGGTGTAAAATGTGGGAAGCCCTGGTGAGTGGAAGGCGTAGAATGATTCATGAGGGAGTCTATGCCTCCGTTTTACACAGGGCCACCAATTCCCTGGATCCAGTCCTGAATAACTGCAGCACAGCCTGTGTGTTTTTACACGTTACTCCGAGTGGGAGTTTCGCGCTGGAAACACTCAACCAGCCTAGCACTTATTTTAAACCCTAATTTGGCAGCTACGTGGCAGCTACCCACTGAAAAGTGGGCCCACCGTACAGATAAACACTAGTATATGGCTGCTCTGAGGTCACTAGACAGGGGCAGGCATGATAGCACAGGGGCATAGGGAAGAGCATACCCCAAACTATCCTGCTTGCCCCGGAGTCCCAGGGAGCAGTGAAAAATTGTGGCAGGAACAGTGTCAAGTCCCTTGTTAGAGCTATTGCTCTTCCTGCTGCTGCTCCCCTCTATTCTCTGCGATGGGGGCATGGGTGTTGCAGGAATCATGGTAATATTGTGAGAGTTGGGTATGCTGAGCTGTGTAAATCCCTAGCTACCAGTAAGAGCTATGGGTGTGTAAGAGTTATCTGAGTGAAACTTAGGAGACTAAAGGGAAACATGCAGTGCTTTTACTGTAACTGTGAGAACAAGCTGTCTTTAAGAGAGATCTTTTTAAAGTTAATGGATACTTAGCAATTGACTTTAACAGGAACAATATGGAGCCCCATGTCTTTCATAAATACTCCCTAATGCTCTGAACCTGCAAGTGCATCCATGTATGTTGGTTCCTCTGTCCTTGCTGACCAACACTGATGTCAGGGGGATTCTGTATGATCTGCCGGCATGAATCCAGCTGCAGTATGCTTTTCTGCTGGAGTACTTTTGGAGTAAATTGCCAAGAATTGCAGTCAATATTTATAACTGGAAATCTGAAATGAAGTCAAATAAAAATATCCCACAATGCCAAAATTTAAACAGGAATATTTAAAATGGGCAGTTCTTAATTTATGCATTGTCTACATGGAGAGGTACTCCAGGTAACTACAGGCATGGATTTAAACTACTGTAGTTAACCCAGTTCCAAAGACTGTGTGAATGCAGCTGGGGCAAGAGCACAATTGTGGGATGAAGAGTAAGGCAATCATTCCTCCCCCCACCCCCCTTAATTATTTGCTTAGATCCATGGCAGCTGAAGTCCACAGCTGTGGATTGGTTGGATTATGGAGCAAGGAAGAAGGGTGATTTCACACTCTCCACAGGGAGCCACTAGCGTTCAGAGAAGTGGCCGTACTTTGGTTTAAGACTGTCTTAGTTTTATTAGGAACAGTTGTTAACTCTGAGCAAAGACATTTTGTTCTTAAACTTAGTATCTACCGAAAAACTATTGAATGAATGCTACAGCTCTTCTTAATCATGCTGTAGCAGACTCGTCTTTATTTACAAAATATGTGCATCTTTTCATTCTTTTAGGGCTATTTTCTTTCTGCCATTGTACTCATATGGCCATGCTAGGGCTGCCTGTCCATGTTCTGCCTCACTGGGCCTCTTGACCCTTTTTTTGTTTCCCCATGCCTGTCAACTCTTCTGCTCTGGGTCCTTTTCACAGTTGTTTTACTGCTTGGGCCTCCACCCAAGCTCTCTCTCTCTCACCTTCCCTCCCAAGGGAATCCTGTTGCCAAACTGCTCGCTGGGGCCAGGAGTGGCCTCCCGGCTTCTGTTGCAGGAGTTGAGCTCACTTTGCTGGTCCCATGCCCCCTCTCAACAGTCTGGATTATCCGGGCTGACACCAGGGCTGGTCTTACCCCAGGGCGATCCATGGTGACAGCTCCAATCCCCGTTATTTTCTCTACTGCTGTCAGCCCCTCACTGCCCACCATTTTCACCAGGGCAGGGTGTGGGCCACCCACTTCCTCCCAGCTGGGTCCCAAACATGACCACCTCTAGGGCCTCAAAGAGGATACTCTTGAGATAGTGAGGCTCCCAGAGTGGGGCCACCAGGGACCCCACATTTTCTTTTTTCCCTGGGCTCCGCAAAGTCTAAGGCTAGCCCTGTCTGCCACTACACTCAGGCCTATACATTCTGCCCCTCTCAGACAGGGGCCCCAGGTAGGACTGCCACCTATGTATATTTTTCCAGGCCACTTATTGACTGGTGTCAATGCAGGCCCTGCAACATGTATGTTTCATAAGTGGCCTGGAAAAATATACATAGGTGGCAACCCTAGCCCCAGGGCAGCCTTCTCTCCCTAGCAGCAGTTCTCTGTGGCTTGCTGACCCAGGGAGCTCCCATATACTACTCTACCTCAGGAGAGCTCCTCCTGATCTGCGCACTGACTGGAATCTGATTACCTTTATCCCAGTCAGCAAATCACATGACCATCCAGCTCCTGGTCACATCAGCTCTCGCCTGCCTGGGCTGCTTATTCTCACCCTTAGCTTTCACTCTTAGCCTACCTGACTGGCTATAGGCATAGTCCTGGAAGGACTTACTTGTGTGTAAACAGGCAAAATGTAAAGAAAAACAATTGTACTGTCTACCTGCCTGACCACTCATATTCTTGTTTTTCAGAAAACCTTTAAAAATTATTCATTGCAGTTTGTTGTTTAAAGAAAGCATTTAACTTTGGTGCTCTGGGATTTAGAGTCTAGTGCTCAAGATAAAATGGTGCCTAAAAGAAAACCCTGGACTTACAAATCAACTGGATTTTCTTTTTCCCTTTGAGCCAAAATAACACACTATTATTCAAGTTTTTAAGAAGGATTTATAACACAGAGAACAAAAAACTGGGAAAAGGAGATTAAATATCCTTTTTAGTTTACATTAAATCAGAAAGCAGATTTCAAGCTTTACTAATACCTATCCCCCCCTGAATTCATTTTCCACAGTATTTTGGCACACGGGCACACATTATAACGGGGAAACTATTTAATATTTGAAAGCATATAGACATCTTCACAAGCACATAAAAATGGTTTTAACTGCTTACTGACATCTAAAACCATCAGCATGGCGATGAAAACTAAGGTAGAGTTGTCTCCTATTGCATTCTGTTTGGAAACTCCCCAAACACTTTGGGTAGCTGGACAATAGGGTATCCGTGACCAGAGGAAGTTATTTTACTACTCACACAACAATGGCAAACACACTTCGAGGGCTGGCCCTAGGCATTTCACAACCCTGGACAAAAAATAGTTTAAAACTGATGCCTGCCCTCAGCATAAGCCCCAACGTGGGACTTGCATCAAGGGTAAGCCATTTCTACTCATCCACTCAACAGCAGAGTGTAAGGGTTATAGGGATGGCTCCCATTTGGACCAGTTAGTGCCACCTCCAGAAAGCTGCTGCTCTAGACAGCATGTCCACCTTGTCCAATGAGAGGGCTAGCCAGGCTCTGGTGATATCAGATGTCCTTTCATATCTGTGAATTAGCGTGGCACAGCTGAGATTCTTGTCAATAGTGGTGGAAAAAGTTGTATGGATAGTTACATCTGAAGGGCTCATTTTTGCAAGAATCTCAGTCCTGCTCGGGAGCCTGTAAGATCCTGGTTAGATGCCACCCTGTGTGATTACACTTTATATTGGAACTACATGTTAACTCAGTTGGAAACAGTCTTATCTGTTGAGAAATAGAATTATGCCTACGGTGTTATCTCCTAATAAAAATGAAAGTAACTTGTTTCCCCATTGTATAGTTTTGTCAAAGATCGAGTTTATGTATAAAAAAAGAGGAAAGGAGAGGGGGAAACACATAGAAGGCTAGTAAGACAATGTTGTATTTATTAATAGATATTATCAAATCCAATTTTCAACTTCCGGTCATACAGAGTAATGAAACATGTATTATCCTTTTTATATCTAAAAGGGCCTAAAATGTTAATATCTTTCATGCTAGAATCAAGCTTTTATAGTAGAATTGAAACAACCTCCTGTTCCAATTGCTTTCGCAATGCAATGGTAGTAGGTGGACTAGGGCTGAAACTCCATTTCAGAACAGATTTCATTTCTGATCCAGCAAATGATCAGACTAACTATTATTTTGCTGGATTAATCATAAAATCCACCACCATTTTATGTGTTTTATTGCACATACGCAAAATGGTGGCCACCGTACAACATAAATGTCAGGTTTTGCACGTGTGCAGTATGGTAGCTGTAATTTTCCACATGCATGATAATGCAGAAATAATTGAAGTGGATTTTTCTATTGAAATTTTAACGCAGATTAAGCCTGTGGTGAAATTCTGATTTTATGCAAAAGCAGAAAGGGAGTTTCACACCAGTCCTCTATACTAGATGTTTGGCAATTACCCAGGTAATTGGGTATAACACACAGCAACTACTTTTATTAACAAACCAAGTATCGAAAACTAACAAGGTCCAGTCCCACAGAGGCAAGCCCCTGCCGGGCTCACCTAGGGATCCATCCCCAGTCCAGAGCATCACAGAGGCCATTCCTGATGCAGTCTGATGTTGCAACTGTCCCATCAGACCCTAGCCCCTATTGGGCGTGGGCTGGGAGGCAGAAGGAGGCAGCCATACCTGCCCTAGACCACCCAGCTGAAGGGGAGAAGCAACCATTCTAGCTCCTCTGGAGGTCTGGGCTGATAAGCCGACTAGGTCCCCCACACCTCCTCTTACTTCAATCACAATGGGTGTAAACAGATGGATGCGGAGGAAGCCTGTCCCTGGAGCTGCTTGGGGGTTGTACCCCCATGTCCTCATGCTTGCAGTCCCACCTGGGTCTGGTTTAGATGGAGCCGGCAGTTGCCCCAGTCTGTGAGTCACCTGCATGGTGGTGTCCCCCTCCCATACACCATAGAGTTTTGGGTGGATTGCCTGATGCTGTAGGCTGGCACCCAAAACTCTTTGGTGTTGCCCGGGACAACAGCCAGCCAAAAGTGGAGCTGCAGCACAGATCTGCTGAGCAGAGAGACAGCAGTTCTGCTTCAGGCTGGTGCACACAGTTTGGTCATCCGGCTGTGCTCCAGGATGTTCCAGAGCACTGCAGCTGTATGTGGGGCTGGCACAGAGCAGGCGGTGCCTGCGCCGCTTCCACATCAGCCAGAGTGCCTTTAGATGGATGGACCAAACCGGAGTTGCAGTGGGACAGTCTGTCTGTCTAAAAGCACCCAATGGGGCAAGTTCTATACAGTACTGGGACCTGTGTTGTTCACTATAATTGTCAATGATCTGGAAAAGGAAGTAAAAAGTGAGGTGGTGATCATATTTTCAGACGACACAAAATTATTCAAGGCAGTTAAAAATCTGTGAAGAACTGCAGGAAGATCTTGCAAAACTGAGTGGCTGGGCATCTAAATGGCACATTAAATTCACTGTTGACAAGGGCAAAGTTATGCACATAGAGAAAAATAATCCAAACTATATGTACACAATGCTGGGTTCTAAATTAGGGGTTACTGCTCAGGAAAAGGATCTTGGAGTCGTCATGGACAATACATTGAAATCCTCAGCTCAGTGTGCGGCAGCAGCCCGAAAGCAGGAAATTGGGAATTATTTGGAAAGGAATAAAAAATAAAACTGAAAATATCATAACGTCTCTATATAAATCTATGGTGCAATTACAACTTGAACATTGTGTGCCGTTCTGGTTGCCCCGTCTGAAAAAAAGATAGTATAACTAGAAAAGGTATTGGGAAAGGCAACAGAAATTATAAAGGGTATGGAACGGCTCCTGTACAAAGGCTTGATAAGTTAGGGCTTTTCAGCTTGGAAAAGAGATGACTGAGATAAAATATGATAGAGATTTATAAAATCATGAGCGTTGTAGAATGAATAAATATGGAATGGTTATTCACCATCTCAACTAGTACTGGAACTAGGGGACACTCCATGAAACTAACTGGTAGCAGCTTTAAAACAAATAAAAGTAATCTTTTTTTCAACCAATGCACAATAAACTTGTGGACTTTGTGCCAGAGGGTGTGGTCAAGGTGAATACTGGTCAAGTTCTTTGACTAGGTTCTTTGAGTAGGTTATTTCATTAACAGCTATTAGCCAAGTAGGTTTCGTAGAGATGTGCACAGTAACTCTTGTTTTCATTATTCATTTTGTTTTCATTATTAAAATGGCATACATTCTCGTTGTATGTTGTTAGTCTTTGTTTTGTTTTCATTTTTAATTTTGTTTTCGATTGCCATTGGTTTCAATGGAAAACATATTTTTGGCTGTAATTTTTTTAATTTGTATTCTATTTAGATAATAATTAACAGCATTATATCTCCAATGGAGGGATTTTGTGTGTCAAATTTCCAAAAGATTAGATAAAGGGATCCAATAATAAAGCCAGTGGAAATATGTTAGTTTAAAAAAATCTGTTACACCCATTCCTGGATGTAACAATCTTTGCTCCCATCTGATTTAGATTAAACTTGGCAAAGTTGTATTCCTGCCCAAGGTTACTATCTTGGCCAAATTTCGTAAGTATTGCATAAAGGGTCGCAATATTATAAGTGATTTATTTGTAAATGCATTTCTGGCTGAAACATTTTTGTATTCCAGTGTGTTAACATAAAATTCAGCAAGATTGTATCTCAGATCTTCAGAGACATCTCTTCCAAATATAAGAAATATCTGATAAAGCTGAGCAACCGAAGCCTTCACATGATCTGAAGAGTAGGAGTCTATGCCAGGGATTCTCTTACATTGGTCACTGTGGTACAAGATGTGTTTGCGATGCCAACTGGCAAGAAGAGATGTCACCCATATATCATTCTATGCTGTGACCACCCCAACCCCTTTCCCTCACTTGTTATTGGGAAGTTGGAAGCATCTGCTTAGGAAAGAGCCAATAAGGGATACTCGTATGTCCTCTGTCACACTGCTGCAGGAGGTGATTGTGATGACAATTGGCCAAGATGTGTGAACCATGTCTCCTGATTTCTGGGATGCTATCCCCCTGCCGTCTGCCTTGCTGCCTAAAGTCCCAGTTATGTCCCTTCTATGTCCACCTCAGAGCCACCCAGGATTGGTCCTTGAAAGCTGGAAGCATGCAGTAAGAGAGGCAATCACATCTCCGTCCCAGCCAGGCTGTCTTTGAAATGTCAAGCCAATTGACCAAAGGAGGTATCTCTCATCTCTGCTGTTTGGAACAGGTTACAGTCTGCGTGGGCACTCCAATTGCATGGGGGTGTCCGTCAACTTGCAGAGAACTCCCCAGGAGGGGACAGGAGGATGTTGGGCAGCATCTCAGGTACACAGGGATTGGATTTATGTAACTAGATAAAATCTTACAGTGAGCTCTAGCACAGACACACAAAAAGCCTGCCAGCAAAGTATGAGAAAATGCTCTGGCCAAAGCCAAGACTAACCAAAGGCAAAAAAGCAGGCCCAAAGAAGAGCAACTTCTATCTACCTTCCATGCCCGCCTTGAAGCCACCACCGATTGCTCCTGTAAAGGTGGAAGCATGCAGTAATTGGCCAGTGAAGTGTCAGTCTGTTGAGCAGATTTCCCCCCCACTTTCTACAGCCCTCTCCCCCCTGCCATGCCTGTCTCTGAATGGCACAGCATGACCTATTTACCTGAACAACAAAAATCTTCAAGGGGGAAGCTTCAATTGCTTATAAGATTTGGACCTTTATCAACTATTACTTCACTTTGGCAGTGATAATCCTAAAGGTCTGTTATACAAGCCTTCCAAATTTCATGTAAAATGGACAGACAAGAAAAATGTTACAGCCAGTAATGCATTAAAAAATAAATTGCTTATAACACAATAACATTTTATCCAATCCTTCTGAAAGTTTGCAGGCATAATACTCTTAGGAAAACCTTGCTAAGTTTCGTTCAAATCAGATGGGAGACAAAGATGATACATCCAGGAATGTGTATACAGATTTTTGTAAAATAAAGAATTAAAACTGCTTATATAATCATATCCCTTTATCCAATCTCTGAAATTTGGCACATAGAATGTTCTCCACTGGATGTAAAATACCTCCATGTTTCACCAAAATCAGATGTAAAACAAAAAGGTTATAGCCAAAAAAGTGTTTTTTAGGTTTTTCCTATTTGTAATAACAAAACAAAATCTTTACATTTTTTTTGTCATTATGTTCTTTCATTTTCATTTTTCAATAACAAAAATGAAAAATATATATAATAACAAAAATGAAATGCACACCCCTAAGGTTTTGGAGAAGTAACTTTCTTACTCTCAGGATCTGAGAGTGAACAACAGGGAATGGATTGCCCATTGGGATTTGTTGGGTAATTCTCCCAAGCAACTGAGATTGGCCACTGTCAGAGACAGGATGCTGGGCTTGCCGGACCATTAATCTGACCCAGTATGGCACTTCTTATGTTCTGTCTGTTCTGGGCTTGATTTACTACTTCAAGCACTGGACCCACTGCTAACAGGGCTTCTACAGCTAACTACTACAACACAGAAAAAAGCAAGACTTGTTTTGTTCTGGCAAACCAGCACACATACAAAACCAAAGGCATTGTGGTGAAGGCAAAAACCCATTGATGTTTTAAGGCCAATCACGGCTAATGGTAAAATTCCTTCCCAGCCCCAAGATAGCAACTCATTAGATGGACAATGCTACTCTCTAAGGGGGTGTAGGTAAGTTTCTGCCAACTTGTCCATTCTGGAACCACACCTTCCTCTTGGTGAGCAGGGCTCTTTAAACCAGTGCAGTCTCGTTTCTCACGAGACCACTCGAGCTCAACATGGCAGGAAAGCTCAAGTGGCTCTACACCACTCAGCCCCTGTCTGCTGTGAGCTGCGCCTCTAATCTCACCCTCTCAGACGGGGTGGGGCACAAATCCTGATCTGCCTTAAAGTGGCAGAATGGCATTTTCTTTTCTCTCTCTACACACTGTACTCTGACTACAATTTCTGTCTCCATATTAAAAACTCTTTAACTAAAATTATATTTGTAAACCAGAGAAATATACGTAAATTAGAAACTGCAATTTCATTATGGGAAAATATATGTAGCAGCTTTATATATATGTGGAAAAAGAGGTTTGGGAACAGTTGTGAAGTATCACCCACATTAGAGAATCAGCAGGCTAAAACAAACTCTTTTAATTAGATCTACAAATAGAATGAACATATGGAGATTGCCTGTTAAATGTTGTAAGAGAAAAGATCACAAATTCAGAATGATGAAACAGCCAATACCAAGTACAAGATCGTCTGAGCAAGTTGTTTTGGTTCTATTTCTTTGTAATTTTCAACGACAATGATGTTGGCTGCTAAATACCATTGATTTTAGGCTCTAACACTTAAAGCATTATCTAAAGAGTACTATGAGCACATTATCTCTTTAAAATGCCATTACTAAACACCTCCAAAATTGTCTTTGCTTACTATCTTCAAAGAAAAGAGAGACAGAAACTATCGGCAGATTATTTAATTTTGAAAGTGAGACTCAAATTGCCAATAATGAAAAAGTTTGTTGGTGTTTTAGCATTGTTGTTTCTGAAGCTCTGCTTAAGATCACATCTGTACTGCCATTATAAACCACATATTTCAAGGATTTACAACTTCATCTTAAAACCTTGCTCTGGGCTACGATGTGACTTACGTTAGTTCTCAGCTTCGAAGCAAATTTTAATTGACTAGTTTTCAAACAGAAGACTTCAACCTTTTAAGTTACTATATGTGAGTATAAAAGAAAAGGATATTCAGCATCTCCATTTTGGGTGGGAGCAGCTCTGGGGTAAAGTGTACTTCAATGTCTACCTTAACTGGAGGAAACAACTCGGGGATGGGGGTGGGTGGGGGGTAGAGCCCAATATGTGTGAACACTTACCCATACACACTCCCTCCCTCTAGGACTGGCACTCCATGCAGTGCTGGTCACCTTGGTTATTTGGGGCCAGAAAGGATTTTTTTTTTTGCCTTTAGGTCTGATTGACTTAGGCTACTGGTGTGTTTTTTTCACCTTCCCTGTAATGCCATTATTCTTTGATTGCATGTTGTGTAACTGCAGGGCACATTCAAGCACATTCATTTTTGTTAATTGTTGCAACTCAGAGGTCCCTAACTGATAAATAACTAGAACACTTAACTGGTGGGGAACTGGTGCAATGGGAAATCTTAGCTGGTGGAAAACTGGAATGGAAATTAAGGAAAGGTGAGGCACCTCTTCATGAGGTGAGGTATAGGGTTTGCTGCTTAAGGGGTACATGGCCCACGGCTTCACCTCTAACCTTAGAGGGCTAGGCAGAGTAGCACCACTAAGCAGGAGACCAGTGGTCCCTAACTGGTGTCAAAATTATCACTCCTTCCTCTGGACCCCAACATAGGGGTTGTTTCTAAGGTGGTTAACAGCAATTTCTAAGATGGTAAACGGGATGCAGAAGAGTCTGCTTGGGAATAGGTAACGTACTGGAGCCAGAATGGAAAAAATAGGGTTGGTTGGTACTGACTGAAGGTGTTAATTGATTAAGAGTTACAACCTTTGTAACTCAAATTATTTGTTCTGTTGCCTTTATGTGATGCAGGGACAATTAATAGCTTTTTAGAATGTAGTTCAAATAAGAACAGAAGTAGTGCCATACTGAGTCAGACCAATGGTCCATCAAGTCTAGCATCCTGTCCTCTGACAGTGGCCAATCTTGATCGCATGGGAGAAGAACCAACAGTCACAATGGGCAATCCATTCCCCGTTGTTCACTCCCAGCTCCTGACAGTAAGAAGTTCATCCCGTAAACTACTAAGTTAATAGCCATTAATGGACCTACTCTCCAAGAACTTATCCTGCCCTTTTTTAAACCCAGCTATACTAGTGGCCTTGACAACGTCCTCTGGTAATAAATTCCATATGTTAATTATACGTTGAGTGAAAAAGTACTTCCTTTTATTTCTTTTAAATCTGCTGGCAGCTAGTTTCATGGAGTGTCCCCTAGTTCTAGTATTATTTGAGAGGGTAAATAA
>QEPC01008436.1:2551557-2581820 GCA_003113815.1 Sphenodon punctatus | reverse complement strand
CTTGTTTCTGGGAAGTCAGAAGCATCTGTTTAGGAAAGAGTCAATAGAGATTCTCTTATGTCCTCTGTCTCAGTGCTGCAGGATGTGATTGTGATGATAATCGGCCAGCCTGGATGTGTTTAAACTAGGTGTCCTGACTGGTGGGATTCTATCTTAGAAGTCCCAGTTATGTTGCTTATACCCGCCTCAGGGTCGCCCCCTATGCCCACCTCGAAGCCACTACCAATTGGTCCTGTAAAGCTAGAAACTTGCAGTAATGTGTTTGGCCATTGAATGTGTCTGTCAGTCTTCAGGGTTGCTCCACATCCTTCCTCCTACAGTCTCTCTCCCCCTGCCATGCGGGGTGCCTGCCTCTGACTGTCATTGAATATGCTGATATTCATCTGAATAATGATCTTCACAGGGACAACATCAATTGCGTATATAATTGGGTCCCTTTATCAAAATCTCCTGTACATTTTCTGAAATGGCAGGAAAGGTATTTGATACATTCTCAGAAAATATCCTGTAAACAAAATGGAATATCAAAATGTTACAACTGAAAATGTATTTTCAGATGAATGTCTTATACCCGCGGGACCCTTTATTTACTCTTTCTAAAAATTGGCAGAAATATTAAGCCTATGAAGGGACATAGTATGCACAAGTTTCATGAATATTGGATGCAAAATAAAGAAGTTGTAGCCATGAATGTGTATCAAGCTTTTCTTAAAATCACAAAATTCAATTGCTTCTGCAATTGGTTTCCTTTATCTAATTGTTTCGAACTTTGGTACAGATAGTGCCCTCTATTGTGGGTACAATCTCCCTAAATTTCATCAAAATTGAATAAGAAACAAAAATGTTATAGTGGGAAATATGTTTTTTAGTTTTCCCCCCTTTATTTCATAAACCAAATGTCATTTTCAGTTCCCGATTGCACCAAACTATAGACTGAACCGAGCCCGACTGAACTGAATACCGAATACAAACCCAAAGTTTGACCCGAACCACCGAATGGCCAAACATCCAAACCTGCTTCTGTTCACACATCCCTAGTGAAAACTGACCATTTAGTCCTACCCTTTGCTTTCTATCTTTTAACCAGTTTCTGGTCCATAGTAAGACACTATCTCCTATCCGTTGACATTTTAATTTTCTCAAGAGTCTCTCAGAGGGACCTTATCAAATGCTTTCTGGAAATCCAGGTACACTATATCTACTGCGTCCTCTTGTTCACATGCTTATTTACACCCTCAAAGAATTCCAACAGGTTAGTGAGGCATGACTTATCTTTACTAAATCTGTGTTGACGCTTCCCCATTAAGCTATGTTTGTCAACATGCCCTGTAATTCTGTCCTTAATGATGGTTTCCACCATTTTGCCCGGCACAGACTTCAAGCTTACTGGTCTGTAGTTTCCAGGATTTCCTCTGGATCCCTTTTTAAATAT
The DNA here is from genome assembly GCA_003113815.1 of Sphenodon punctatus. Taxonomy (NCBI): domain Eukaryota; kingdom Metazoa; phylum Chordata; class Lepidosauria; order Sphenodontia; family Sphenodontidae; genus Sphenodon; species Sphenodon punctatus. The sequence continues at coordinate 2,580,388 of QEPC01008436.1, read as the reverse complement.
CGGGGTTACATTTGCCACCCTCCAGTCCTCGGGTACAGTGGCAGATTTTAGTGACGGGTTACAAATTACTAACAGTAGGTTTGTGAATTCATATCTGAGTTCCTTCAGAACTCTGGGGTGAATGTCATCTGGCCCTGGTGACTTGTTAGTATTCAGTTTGTCAATTTGCAATAGAACATCCTTCAACATCACATTGATTTATAACAGCTCTTCCAATTCCTTGCCCACAAAGGAAGAATCCGGCATGCGTACCTCTCCCAAATCCTCCACAGTGAAGACCGACGCAAAGAACTTATTCAGCTTCTCTACAATGTCCTTATCCTCCCTGAGCACCCCTTTTACTCCCTTGTCATCTAATGGCTCAACTGACTCCCTAGGAGGCTTCTTGCTTCTGATGTATTTGAAAAATTATTGTTGCTTGTTTTTGCCTCTATAGCAAGCCTCCCTTCAAAATCTCTCTTGGCCTACCTTATTAACACTTTACATTTACGTTGCCAGTGTATATGCTCTTTCGTATTATTTTCATTGGTACTAGCCTTCCATTTCTTAAAGGATGCCTTTTTGGCTCTAATAGCCTCCTTCACCTCCCCAGTTAGCCATAGTGGAAGACTTTTGGTCTTCCTGCTTCCTTTTTTAACTTGAAGTTGTAACTTGTTATTCTTCACACACATCACTTTTCTGGGTAAATTCTGCATGGGACTATGGCTGGCAGGAATATATATGAGTGCTGACACTGCTTTTGCAGCATCATTTTGCTCGACCTGGGGTGTTTAACATAGGATATATCTCCCACAAGCAGGCAATTAAACCTGCGAATTACGTACACATGTGAACAACTGTCCAGCGTTTCACATGGAAATTTCAGCGTCTTTAATAGAGGTTTTTAAAACCCCAACATTGGTGGTTTACTAATGTGCTTTCCAAAACTCAAGTCATAAAGATGCGAATTATGGAAGCTCAGTCCTGTTTGTTTGGATCAGTTTTAATTGATATCACTCACTGATGCGTGGGAGGTGCTTGAAGCAATGAGGGAAAACAGTTGTGAATTAGATTCATAGCCAGCCTGGCTGGTGAAAGCCAGCCTGGAGACGTTGGATCCATTGCTGGCTGGGTTTTTCAATGCCTCATTTTGGGAGGGTAACGTGCTGGATGCCCTTAAAGTCATAATTGTTTTGCCCCTGCTTAAGAAACCATCATTGAAAGCTGACTTCCTGGCCAACTATCACCCTGTCTCTATCCTTCCCTTTTTAGGGAAGGTTATTGAGTGGATGCTTGCCCGATAGCTCCAGACTTACCTTGATGCTGTCAGACTCCTGGACCATTTTAGCCAAGCTTTCATCCTGGGCATGGCACAGAGACTGAGCTTGTGGCCTTGGTTAATGATCTGTGCCTGGAGACTGACATGGGAAATTCTACCCTTTTGATATTGTTAGACCTTTCAGCGGCCTTTGATACAGTTCATCACAAGGTAGTGTTGACATGACTCTAGTGCCTGGTGGGGGTGCGTGGGACTACTTTTGAGTGGTTCTGTTCCTTCCTGTTGGGGAGGTCCCAAAGAGTGGTGATGGGCGATTGCTCATCATCTCCTCAGGACCTCCCCTGTGGAATCCTTCAAGGTTCTATTCTGTCTCCACTCTTGTTCAACGTGTATATGAGGTTGCTGGGCAAGGTCATTCAGAGCTTTGTTATGAAGTGTCATCAATATGCTGATGTCACCCAACTCTACCTCTCTTTTTCATCCAACCCAGGGTCTAGAGTTTCGGTGCTTACCCAATGCCTGACTGCTGTTGGGGACTGGATGAGGTTGAGCTGACTGAAGCTGAATCCAGACTGAAGTGTGGTTGGCTGGTCCTGTGACCTGGAGAGGTTTGAGACTCCTGTTATTGATGGAGACAAGCCCCCTCTGGTCAATCAGGTTTGCTGCCTTAGAGCGTTTCTGGACCCCTTGCTGCACCTGCATTGTCAGGTTGCGGCAATGGCTAGGAGCACTTTTCACCAACTCCATCTGATATTTTCTTTCTGATTTGGATCTGGCCACCGTCATCCATGCTTTAACATAAGAACATAAGACAATATGTATTAGGTAGAGGATGTTAACCTGCTAGAATTAAACAGAGTACAATTGTTAGCAATGATAATTTTATAGAAAGCTTAGACTATAACCAGGCAGTAATTATATTTTTTCATTAACACACAATGAGAATAATATCAATGGTGGCCAGAAAATGTTTCAGGTTGTTTTGGAGAGTCGTAGTTTCACCTACTGTGTAGTGCAGAAGTCTTAAGTTCAAAAATAACTTTAAACGTTTAACTTCTTATGCCATTGCCATCATGGTTCTGAGTGCATCCAGTCATGTTTGTCTTGTTGCCAGGACAATGACGCTAAAATAGGCTGAAAACAGCATCCTTTCACTCCACATTAAAGCACGCAGAACAGCACTCAGCATTGTGCATCTTGAACTCTGTGCAATAAAAGTTTTAAGAGATAAGAAGCTTTTTCTATTTCAGGGTCACCATTAGTTTGAATAATGCATAAACATGGGGAAATGTTTGAAGTTCTACTGAGGATCACAGTATAGCATCAATTAAATTATACATCATTATCACAGTTGCCAAGCCTGGTGTGGGATTTTAGCCCCCTGTCTCACTAAATGTTCTATGTAGCTGTCTTGTCCAATTCCCTTTTTTCAAAGTAACAACAGTGCTCTTAAAAAAATAAAATAAAAAAATAAATCCCTAGCTTCCGGAATAAAGTTGGGAATGGGGCTTGGTTTATCAGAGAAGGAATTTTGAGGTGTCAACAGTCAAACACTAAGGGGAGGTCAACATTCTAACCTTAAAAAGAGCACAAGGGACAAATCAAACCCTATGGAGTCATGCCATATTATGTTCTTATTGAACTAAAGCTGTATCCCTGCTATCCCCGTCAGCAGGCTGGTTTGCTGTGTAGCTCCTATCTTGACTGGATAACGAAACTTATTGTTAAACCAGAATTGATATGGCTACACATGTAGGATGGTCTCTCTACATTTCATTGTGGTTGAAAATGCATTTGCAGGGCAGTTTGGCCAGATGGACGCTGACTGGGGTTTTTTGTCCACCTGTTTTCATTATTTAAACTGTTCATTATGGTTTACTTACTGTATTAGTGAAACAAGCTTCATATGGGCCAGAACATTAGACTATATTATTCGGTCTTATTAAGTCAGCTAGTAATTACTCTTGTGCAGACTTTGACATAATTCTGGGATATACACAACTATTGCCTGATGCTTAATATTAGCATAATGACTTGTGTGGGATTTTTAATTCATGTAATATTATCTAAAAGTGTTAGAAGGGTTTTGATTCATTAATTAAATTAGCCAGAGTTCCACTGCTAACTCATTTTGTCTATTAGTGCTATTAGTTTATTGAACTTTCTTATTCTAATGGTTTATAATTAAGTAGTTTCTCTTAGATAGTCACATATTAAAAGGCAAAATCAAGATGGTACTGGAGAAATGTTGCGTACAATGCTTAAGTTGAGATTATATTCTGGCATTGATTTTTACACAGAACACACCATTGATTTCAATGGGGACCTTTGCATGCAAATCAATAATATAGTATCTATCCTAAAGGATAGTGAGAAGTTGCTATGAGAAACACAAAGAGGAAAGATGTGCTGAGTTGTTTCAAGCAGAGCTAGAACATTCAAAATTGTAAATGTTCATCATCATATATGAGCTACTTGTGTGAGTGAGTGTGAAACGGAATATATATATTCACAGAAGCAAGCAGGAAAGGGAAATGTCTATATGTGAGAGGAGTGTGTAGTGAGAGCCAAATGATACGCCCAGGGTGGAGAAATCACCCTCTTTGTGTGACTCCTCTGCCAAAGATATGACAGATCCAGTATTGCAACAAGTCTCTAGGAAGCTAGACGCCGGCAACTCTATCCTGAAAATGCAACACCAGTGCAAGAACCTTTCACTTCAATGCGGAATACATCGGCTCATCACTTTGAAGATCAGGTTGGAAGTCACTAATAATATGCCATCACATTGACTCCAGTTTGAATCCGTTTTGCAGAGTGCAATAGTAAATATCTTAGGGTTACTTAGGATAAAATTCTACAAGAGAGCTTCAAAAGGCTCTGAGTTTTTGATTAGTCAGGGCATCAATCAAGTTCTAAGCGTTAACTAGAGTTGAAATGAATACCCCAAAAATGGAGTAAATTGGTTGAAAATTCACTCCCTGAGCCAAAAATAGCAGTGTGGCCAATAACCACTATCTGTTAATGCTCCACTGAGCATCTATTTGGTTATTTTTGATAGGGTTTTGTGGGGGTGGAGGTTATTTAATGTTTTTGTGTGGTTATTTTTAGATAGATAGATAGATAGATAGATAGAAAGAAAGAAAGAAAGAAAGAAAGAAAGAAAACTTTTGTGTGTATATATACACGTGTGCATGTAGATCTGGATATAGACACACACACACACAAATAGATTTATTTATTTACTATTTTTTTTTTTTAAGTATTACCCCGCCCCTCCTGCCAAAGGCAGCTTGGAGTGGCTTACAACAGTCAAAAACAATTAAAACAGATAATAAAAAGGAGGAAACAAAGAAAACAACTCACCCCATACCCCCCATCACCCCTCTCCCCCGCCAAATGCCTGGCAGAACAGCCAGGTCTTACAACTTCTTCGAAAGGAGGGGAGGTCCGGGGCCAGCCAGGCCTCCACCAGAAGGGATTTCCATAGGCGCAGTGCAGCCACCGAGAATGCCCTCCCCTGTGTGGCCACCCGAGAAACTCGGGGGACCTTAAGCAGGGTGTCCCCAGATGACCACAGGGGCTGATCCAGGAAATGGGGAGTAAGGCGGTCTCATAGATAGGCAGTGCCCAGGTCATTTAGGGCTTTATAGGTTAAAAACAACACCTTGAATCAGGTCCGGAAAACCACCAGCAGCCAGTTCAGAGAATGGAGCACTGGTATAATATGCTCCCGAAAGCCCAGTCCCACTAGGAGACAGGCTGCCACATATTGCACCAGCTGCAGTTTCTGAGCCGTCACCATGGGTAGCCCCACATAGGGTGTGTCATCGAGAGGTGATGAAAGCATGGATGACTGTGACCAGGTCAGAATCCAAAACAAATGGCCGAAAACGTTGCACCAGATGCAACTGGTGGAAAACACTCCTTGTCACAGTCTCCACCTGGAAATCCAGGTAGAGCTATGCATCAAGAAGCACCCCTAGACTCCGTACCTAGGAGGTCAATGGAGGACAGAACCCATCAATGATGGGAGCCACCGATTCCATTGCCTTACCCACCAGCATCACCTCCATCTTGTCAGGATTCAGCTGCAGTCAATTAGCTCTCATCCAATCCCCTACAGCCTCCAGACACCAAGTAAGCACTGAGACTGCTGGGCCTCGGTCTTTTGAAAAAGAGATTGGTACAGTTGGATGTCATCAGCATATTGATGACACTGTACACCGAATTTCCTAATCACCTCACCGAGCGGCTGCATATACACGTTAAACAGGAGAGGGGACAAAACAGAACCCTGCAGAACTCCACACGAGAGGTCTTGGTATGATGAAAAGCAGTCCCTGAGAACCATCCGCTGGGTTCTTCCAGTCAAGAATGAGTGGAACCATTCATGAAAAGTCCCGCCCACTCCTGCACAGTCCTGCAGGCGCATCACCAACATCTCATGATCAACGGTATCAAATGCAGCCGACAGATCTAACAGGATCAGCAGGGTCGAACGACCCCGATCCATATCTCGGTGCAGGTCATCTACCAAAGCCACAAGCGCAGTCTCGGTGCCATAACCTGGACGAAAGCCGGACTGAGAGGGATCAAGAAAATCGATGCAATCAAGATGCCCCTGCAGCTGCCGAGTCACTGCCCATTCAATAATCTTCCCAAAAAATGGAAGGTTAGAGCCAGTCTGATAGCTGGCAGGGGAGTCAGCGTCAAGTGATTGTTTCTTGAGCAGAGGCCGCACCACTGCCTCCTTTAGACAGCTCTGCACTTTGTCCTCCCGCAGGGAGGTGTTGTCCACCCCAGCCAGCAACAGCCCCATTGTCTCCTGTTAGATCTTAACCAGCCAGGACGGGCAAGGATCTAATTCACAGGAAGTGACCCTGGCCATCCCAAGAACATCCGCCACATTGGCAGGTGTCACTGATTGAAACTGATCCCAGAAAACTGGACATGAGGGGCTTCCATAACGTCTGGTTCCCCTAGTGTAATAGATGCCGTGTCGAAATCAGGGTGAATACGAGCAATTTTGTCCAGAAAATAATCCACAAACATGTCACAGCAGGCAGTAGATGACTCCACTCCAAGTTTAAGGGAAGCTGGACTGACCAGACCCGGAACAGCTCTGCTGGATGGGATTTTGTGGACGCTATGAGAGCAGCAAAGAACTACCTCTTTGCTGCATGCATAGCCATGGCATAGGCTTGTAAACTGGCTCTATGTCACAGTCTATTGGCTTCAGCACTTGATCGACGCCATCGCTCTAACCGTCGCCCATCTCGCTTCAGCAACCACAGCTCCTCAGAGAACCAAGGTCTACAGAGATGCTGCCTGGGCAGCGGATGTCTAGGAGCCATCTGATCAATGGCCTCCATCACCAAGGTATTCCACAGCACAGCGAGATCATCGCTGAGACAGTCGTCAAAGTCAGAGGGTATTTCCCACAGAGTATTCCAGAATCACTCTGGTTCTATCATTTTCTGGAGGTGAACCATCCGAATTGGCTCAACACCTTTCCGGGGCCAGACGTGTGCTAGGAGCAAGGTCCGCAGGACGCAATTGTCCATCCATGACAAGGGCACAGCTGATATCTCCCCCACTAATACAACACCTGGCTCAAGGCCAGTGCAAAACACAAGGTCCAAGGTGAGTCCTCCCTAATGTTTTGGGCCAATAAGCATCTGGTAGGGGTGTGCATGTCGTTTTCATTATATGATAATGAAAATTGATGTTTTAATTATCATTACTGCAATAATGAAAACAACAAATAATAATAATGTAAATAGAAACAAAAATGACATTTTGTTTTTGAAATAAAGGGAAAACACTGAAAAATGTATTTCCAGCTATAGCTTTTTTGTTTCTTATTCAATTCTGATGAAACTTAGGGTGGTTGTTCCCCCAACAGAGGGCACTGTGTACCATGTTTTAAAAAGATTAGATAAAGGGAACCAATTTAAGAAGCAATTTAATATTGTGGTTTTAAGAAAAGCTCCATACACATTCATGGCTACAACTTCTTTATCTTTCATCCAATTTTCATGAAACCTGTGAATATTATGTCCCTCTACAAGATTAATATTCCTACCAATTTTCAGAAAGAGTGGATAAAGGGTCCTAATGGTATAAGACATTAACTTGAAGATACATTTCCAGCTGTAACATGCTTATATTCCATCCTGTTTACAGGATATATGGCAGGAATGTATCATATACCTTCCCTGTCATCTCTGCCAAACTAAAGGTCAATTTGATAAAGGGAACCAATTTTATAAGCAATTGAAGTTGTCCCCTTGAAGACCATTATTCAGATAAATAGCAGTACATGCAATGCCAGTCAGAGGCGGGCACCTGGCATGGCAGGGTGAGGGAGGATGTAGGAGGGAGGAGCAACCCAAAAGACTGACAGACACATTCACTGACCAATTACTGCATGCTCCCAGCTTTACAGGACAAATCAGTAGCGGCTTTAATGTGGGCATAGGGGGCGGCCCTGAAGTGGGCATAGAAGGGACATAACTGGGACTTTGAGGATAGCATCTCAAAAGTGAGGAGACATACTTTACACATCCAGGCTGGCCAATTATCATCACAATCACATCCTGCAGCACTGTGAAAGAAGACATAAGGGAATCTCTATTGGCTCTTTCCTAAACAGATGCTTTTGACTTCCCCATAACAAGTGGGGGAGAGAAGTTGGGATGGTCACAGCTCATAATAAGGATATTTGGTTGACATTTCTGCTGTCCAATTGACATCACAAACCGATCTTATACCACAGTGACACATAAGAGAATCCCTGGCATACGCTCCTTCTCTGCATATGCTGTGAAGCCATATAAAATTGGGAGCCTTTATCACATCTTTCTGATATTTGGTATAGATAATTGCAAAAGTATGATATACAGCCCTGCCAAATTTCATGTACACTAGCTAGACTACAAAGTTGTTACAGTCAGACATACATTTATAAGTTAATTGCTTATACCACCAGGACCCTTTATCCAATCCTTCTGAAGGTTGACAGAAATAGTAAATATGGAAGGGGCATACATGTGCCAAGTTTCATCTACATTAAATTTGAGAAAAAGAAGTTACACCTAAGCATGCATATGATGATTTTTGCAAAATAATATAATTCAACTGCTTATAAAATTTGATTCCTTTATCCAATCTTTTTTGAATTTGGTACACTTAATGCATTCAGTTGGAGGTACAATCCCTCCAATATTCAGCCAAATATAATGAAAAATAAAAAAGGTACAACTGAAAATGTGTTTTTCATTTAAACCAATGGAAAACAAAAATGAAAATGACAAATTTATATTTATGAAAACAAAAATGACAGATTTAAATTACAAAAATGAAAAAATGAAAATAAAAATGACATGGGCCCCTGGTGCACACCTCTACCGTCTGGGACAGACCCATGGTGGCCATGAACTCATGCTCAGCTCCCCAAAGGGTGGTGTCAGCATAAATGTTGATGTCCCCCAAGAATATTGTTTTTGGGAACTGCAACACCACCCCCGACACCACCTCTGCACCCTTTGGTGCAGCCCTTAGGCACGCGTCTGCAGCATGCCACTCATCAGCCCCTACTGGGGCCGGAGCCCTGCCCCCAAACCACCAAGAGAATCCCCTGGCCCTGCCCCCCTCTCCCTCTGTCATCGGGAGGGGAGGAGTATTACCAACAGGGGCCAAGGAGCCTGAGTCCTGATGTGTGGCTTCGCTTGGCTCCGGAGGACATAACGCCGGGCTGTAATGTGCTGTGTTGGTGGCAAGCCCAACTGGTTCCCAGCCCCCTTGAGCGCTGACAAGGTGGAGGCTGCGGCGGCCTACAGGCATGCCGCTCTTCAGCCCCTTCCAGGGCACGAGCCCTGCCCCAAAGCCACCAAAGGAATCCCCTGGCCCCTCCCCCCTCTCCCTCTGCCACCGGGAGGGGAGGGAGTATTGCCAACAGGGGCCAAGGAGCCCCAGTCCTGATGTGCAACTTGGCTTGACTCAGCTCTGGGGGGCAGACTGTTCTGGGCTGTAATGTGCTGTGTCGGGGGCGAGTCCAACTGGCTTACAGCCCCCTTGAGCACTGACAAGAGATCTTGACACCAGTCCCGTGGTTGAAGTACTTTTCTGAATCAGCATGAGAATTTAAATCTCTGGTTCTCTCAGTCTCTTGAGCATCTGGGCCAGGCAATACTGAGGAAGTCTCACAGCTCATGCGAATCTTCCAAGCTCTAGAGTCCTTTGACAGAACCTGCTGTTTCGACATATATGTAAGACCTGGCTGTTCCGTCAGGCTTTTGGTGAGGGGTAGGGGTGTGGTGGGGACGGGGATGGGGGCTTTCCCCACATATTGTATTTTTAAATTGTTTTAAAATTTTGTATTGTTTTAATGAATGTTGTTCGCCGCCCCGGGCTGATCTGTGGGCAGGAGGGGCGGGAGATAAATTTTAAATAAATAAATAAAATAAATAAAAATAAAAACCACTTCTACATTCTGAAGGCTCTGAGTTCTCTCAGCTTCCAAGTTTGTGGCAGAGACTTCTCCAGCAGCTCCCAGTCCTTACTAGCTGTTGCTCCAACAGTTGCCTCCCAGATGTACCTGTTTATGTCTCAGTACTTGAAGGGTTTTCCAAAAACTTGAATAATATCAATCAATCAATCAATCAATCAATTTTATTAATGGCGTAACAAAAGGTTTTTGCCAACTGTCAAAAAAAATAAACATGAAATAAAACATATGTATATATGTTTAAAGTTTATATACCAAATTCATATATACTTAATCGGCGCTCCCCTCTCCTCCCTATCTCTTGTGTTCACCTGCCCTCTGCTGCCCAGGAGGGATTTAGTGGAAGCTTGACCCCAAATGCAAGAGGGACCCCTGCCAGGTGCCACCGCAAGCCCTGTTTAACTTTGACTGGGACTCGAAGCAGCTGTGGAAGGGGAGGAGCCTTGCTGCCGGAGGAGATAAGATCCCCTGCGCTGCCCGGTGGTGCTGGAGGCGCGCGCTGGGGCAGTGTGCCTAAGGGCTGTGCGTGCAAGGGCACGCCCTTGTGCATGCAGCCTTAGGCGCAGGTCGGGCGTGGGTTGGTAGTTCTAAATCGAGATTGTTGGAGGGTGGGTTAGTGTTGTTTTTTGGTGTGGGTTCAATTTTTTCTGATTTACTTTTCTTCCTCGAGCCCCTAATAATGCCCAGGAAAGCCAAGAAGGTGGGAGTGACGACTAGGGCTCGGGCTAGGCAACGTCAGTTTACAGATTGTTTTTCTACAATATCTACCTCTATTGGGTCTAGGATGGGTGGTTACTTGCAATCTCCCCCGTGTTCCATTTTGGAGGGTTTTGATGTGGGTCAGGACGCTTTGAGTGCTTTGGGTGCTGGTAAGGGTATCCCGCCCCCTCCCTTGTTGCAGGGCCCTATGGCTATAGGGGATAGAATTTCTGGTTTGGGGTCTGAGTTGACCCTTCTGTCCACACCTGTACCTTTTGATTCTTCCTTGCTTGAGTGCGCCCAGGCTTTTAGGCAACAGGGAGAAAGATGGCTGGCCATGGCAGCCAAGGCCCGGGGGTCTTCCCAGTCTTCTGTGGATCCCCGGGTTCCTGTCACTGAGGAGAGAATTGGCTCCCTTCAAGTACAGATTGAGGAGATAGAGTCCCAGCTCTCAATCTCTCAGGTGTCGAAGGGGGTTAATCCCCTGCTACGCTTACGGATAGCTGGACAGAACTCATCTGTTGCTCTTGTTGAGACTTCATCTCTTCCCTTGGTCCAGGCTGGGGAGTCAGGGAGGGCATCGAACCTATGTGATAGATCTAAAACAGGAATGAAGGAATCTACAGACACGTCCCCGGGCTTTCCAATCACTCCAAGAGCGATTGCTTTGGGAGCCTAAGAGGGAAATACCTCTTGTTGTCTTCAGCAGCCAGAGGAGATGGAGCCTCTTTCCAGAGGTGAACCAGGGATAGGGGAATCTTTTAATATTCCCACGACCCTTAGTGCTAATTTACAAACTTTTGCCCATGAAACCCAGGGGACTCAGGCCCAGACTTGTGGTTGTTTTCACCAGGCAGGTACTTTTTTGGCCCAAATAGAGGGGCTCGAGGGTAAACTTAAGGCTATGGGGCAACAGATTACTAGAATCTGGGAGTGTGTGAATGACCTTAGAGGAAGTAAGTCCGGCCAGGGTCCCCGGAAAGCGGATCGGTCATGTCAAACAACTCCTTCGCCAGACTTAGTCCACCCTAAGTCTTTAAATTCGAGGTCTACTGGTGACTGGGAGCTCACTTTAACAAATAATGCCCTGGTCCTTACAATTTACCCCTTGCCATCTGGAATAGTCCCTTTTTGGGGCTCAAGATTTTGGATTGCCCATCATCTTTCTTACATTTTGGGCTATTCTTTTGCCCCTTCACATATAACCCATTTTTTTCATTTGCCAGTAAGGGGAAATGTTATATGGATAGTTATTCATTTTCGTTCATCTGTTATAGTGGAGAGGCTTTTGTCCTATGCTCCTTCTTTTCGATATTGGGGTGTTTATATGGCAAACATCTATACAAAGAGGGGAATTTCCCCATTGTTGGCACAGGCTTTGCCAAATTCTTTTACTCCTTATGAAGGAAATTCCAATTCAAACCAGTCACTCAGGAGGAAACCAGGTATCTTTTTTGACACTCCAATTATAGCAAATGGTTTGGGGAAAATTGAAATCCTTGCTGCTACAGCTGTTCCACTCCAGATGTGTGGGACTATCCCTACGGGTGTCCCATCTTCACCTAAGCAGGCCCTCTGTTCTTCTAGGGTTTCTCTGGAAAGTACAGGAATGTCCCCCCTTTTAGAGACACTTTCTCAGGTTTCGTCAAGGTCCCAAGCTGCAAGCTCTGCTGCAGACCAGCCTTCTTTAGCATGTTTACCCACTAAAGTTTCCTTGTCTGGAATGCAATTGCTTCAGACCCAATGTCCTCTGGTGCTTAGCCCTGGGATGGTTAAATATGGCTCTGCTACGAGAAAGCTGGGATTTCCTTCTAGGGGAGCTTCAATTTTTGAAGAACTCATGGCGGTAGATGGCATATGTAGATCTACGGTGCAAGGTTCCGTTGGCTGACATTTATTGGTTATTTTATTGTTGTATTTGGAATTTTAAACAATATAATATTTTAGGATGAGGTTAGATTATGGGTATTTAGATTTATTGGTAAGGTCCAGTAGATGTTTTTTAAGAGACTTGTATATTGGCGTATATTTATGTTATTTATGTTGTATGTTTAGCAATGGCCAAGGGCTACGCTGAAATCTATCTATCTATCTATCTATCTATCTATCTATCTATCTATCTAATCTATCTAATCAATTCATACCCATTACAATATACATTTACAAAACAAATTTACCCACGCACCCTCAGCGTCAATGAATATATTGTTTTAACCATCAGTTGTATTTCATCAAAGCATCCCTCATCCACGGCCAAGGCGGATTGGATAAATAGTCAATCAAATACCTGGTATCATGCCCCCCGCCTCCTCTCCCGCCAACTTAAATTGGCCAGACTTTTGCCTGGCTTCAAGCATTTGTGATAGTATATATCCTATTTCTCTCACTTGTTTTCCTCCCCCAGCAGATAGAAGAGACTGAAGTTGGTGATTGCCCGGCCAATACCTTTTCCCACCCATGATCTTGTTCAGCCACTCAACCCTCACCACCTCCGTATACCGGCAATCCAGAATTACATGTTGCAGGTCATCAATTTGATCCAACCCACACAGGCATTTGCGCTCTGCCCAAGGGATTTGGCAGTACCGGCCCTCGAGCACTTTGGAAGGGATTAATTGAAACCGGCAGAGTGTGTATGTTCTTCGGATTTTAAAATTACAAAGTTCAGTTAAATATTTTTCTCTGCCCTAGGTCTCTTTCAGCCTGGCATAGAAGGGGGCCACCCTACTGGAGGTGGCTTGCACAAGTTGTTCTTCCCCGGCTGTATCCTCCAGCCGTTGCAAGATCTCCGATCTGAGATAAATAGGTATCGGCTGGCTCAGCAGCAGATACCCATATCCTAGGCTATTTAACAGTGTGGCCAAGTCCTCTCTCCAGGAAGATCCCTTAGAAACACCTGTTGTTTCCAACCAACAGGCCTTAGGTAACAACTAGTCCTCCTCCATATCTAACATCCTGAACCAGTACCTAAGTAACCGACCTTGTGCTCTAACTTTGACAGAAAGTATTTCCAGCTCTGTTCTCATTAGTGAGATGTACCCGTTTATGTCTCAGTACTTGAAGGGTTTTCCAAAAACGTGAATAATATTACAAATAATAAACCTACTACTAGGGGGGGTCCAACAGAGGAAATTCCTGTTTGGATCCGTTTTTGGTTCAGACCCCACAATTTCCAGATTCAAATACAAATCCATATTTAAATCAAAAGAAGTTAAAATAATTAAATAAATAAATAAATAATTTTTTTAAAACCCCTGTGAATGCACAAAATGGTCACCAGATCATTCTGCGCATGTGTCTCCTTTTTCACTGCTTCTGCCATTTTGGAAGTAATATTCACTAATATTAATTCATGTGGGGGTTTTCCCCACATATTGTATTTTTAAATTGTTTTAAAATTTTATACTGTTTTAATGAATGTTGTTCGCCGCCCTGGGCTGCCCTGTAGGCAGGAGGGGCGGGATATAAATTTTAAATAAATGAATAAATTAAAAAAATGTAATATGGTCCGTGGCCATGATTCACATGGGTAATAATTTTAAAAAATTTTCGTAGATAAGGACTGAACACAACAGGCATGTTGCGGTTTGGTATGGATTGATCCACAACAGCCCATTACAAGCAGTTAGTCACAGATCAAATCCGAATGCCCACCCCTGCCTGATACCCGTGTCCGCTCTAATACTATCGAAATCCCCAGTTGGAAAATTAGGCTGCAAAGGAGATTTTCAAAAGCAAAAGGTGCTTAAGCTCCTAGCTCTTGGTGGATTTCTTTCAAGGTCTAAAATTTTAAAAAATTGGTCTTTGAAAAATCTGCCTTGAAATCTCAAAAGACAAGGTATTTGCAGGAGATTTCCTTCTGGCACTTCTTTTGTTAGGGTGTAATCACACGTGCAGCAATTATCTGGATTTTTTAAAACTGGTTCTCAATAGTTCGCTGTTAACAAGTCCTGTTGCATTCACATGCATGCCATACCGATTTTAAGTACAGCGAAATAATGCATTCAGACCTTCTTGTAGTGCGTGCTTACCCGGCTGCTCAGTACGGTTCAGTTACAGGAAGTGGCCTGTGGGGAGCCAGAAGGTTGCTACTTTGTAGCAAAGTACAACTTTGCTACAACCTTTGCTACAACTTTGCAACAACCTTTGCTGCAACTTTGCAAACTTTGCAACAACCTTTGCTACAACCTTTGTAGCAAAGGTTGCTACTTTGTAGAATCAGGGAATAAAAACGGAGAGCCTGAGGCTGCTGGAAAGAAGCCCCTCGCATAGTGAGGCGCGCTGCTTCTCTCCCTGGTTTCTTTCCGGTATCCCGCTGCTGCTACTGCTGCAGCACTACGGTAGAGGCAGAGGCAGATGATTGAAAGTCCCTTGGAGGGAAGAACTTTTTTGGGGAGAAGCATGGAGGGGAAACATGGAGGGGAAGAACTTTTTTGGGGAGAAGCTGGCTGCAGCCTGCACCCAGCGAGGCAACTACAGGGCTCCAGCTGGTCTCACTGCTTCCGGTAGGGGCAGGAGTAAAACAGCGCACTTGGAAGCACGGTTGCATTCACATCAGAAAAGATTACACACTAGTTAAAACCAGTACGATGTTGCTTTCACACTGCTGTTAAGTGCGGATTTATTGAAAACGGACAGCAAAAAGGTAGGTTTGAGTAGCTTTTCAACACGCATTGCTTTAGTGCGATATTGACTCCATTTAATCGAATTTAGGTGTTCAGACAGGCATGAAACATTCGTTTTTTTAAAAAAATCGCACAAATCAGAACGTCTGAATCCCCCCTCAGTTTCAGCTGAGGAAACTGCAATAACATATATTTTGCCATGGGATGGGTTAGGCTTTATGAAACTACAATATATATAGTAGGAAATATATATATTCCTATTTCTTACTTGCATAAAGAATGGAGCATACATACAAAATGTTCCATGGTGTCTCATTTTCTAGCTTTGTAACAGTTACCTCAAGTTCAACTTCTTTTAAAATCTCAGCTTGTCTATACATGAAACTTCTAATTCCCAGAGCTTTCATTCCTCTCAGCCAATGCTTTATAAATATTTTGTTGTTCTGTGCCCTCTGCAAATAAATAGTTGGATGTTCTGCTGTTCATCTTGACTAAATCCTGAATTACTTTCTTTGATTGTTTCTCAATATTAATTGTTATCCTTTCAACCCTCAAGTTGCACAAGGAACTCTGTAATTCTACTATGCTTAAATTATATATACAGAAAGCTAAACCCAACATTGTATATTCTCAAAACAAACTCTTATTAAATATATCACAAACACTCCCAATCTAGTGACGCTGAAAGGTGAACAAAGGCCACTCCTGACCTCTCCAACCCTTCCAACTATCACTTCATTTCGCTCCTACCCTTCACTCTCAAGCTCCTGGAGTGGACTGTCTACATGGGCTGTCTTGATTTCCTCTCTTCTCATTCCTCCCTTGACTCCCTTCAATCAGGGTTGTGTCCTCTCCACTCGAGTGAGATTGCCCTCGTGAAAATCACTAATGACATTCTCTTTGCTAAGTTTAAGGGCCTCTACTCCAATCTTGTCCTCCTTGATCTCTCTGATGCCTTTGGCACTGTCAGCCATGGCCTCCTCTTGAATCTGCTCCCTGGGTTTCCAGGATTCTGTTCTCCACTGGTTCTCTTTGTATCTCTCCAACCGCTCCTTCAATGTTTCTCTTACTTCCTCTACATTGCTTCCTTTCTCTGTGGGAGTTCCCCAAGGCTCTGTCCCTGGACCCTCTTCTTTTCTCCCTTTGCACTCTTTCTCTGGGTAAACTCATTGAATCTCATGGCTTCCAGTATCACCTGTGTGCTGAAGACATGCAACTCCTATCTCTCCACTTCTGCGCTCTCCCCCTCCATCCAGTTTTGAATCGCTGACTGTCTCTGGCATCTCTTGGATGACTTGTCACCAACTCAAGCTTAATATGTCAAAGATCAAACTCCTAATCTTCCCCCCGAAACATTCCCTTCCTACTTCCCTCTCGATTTCCATTGAGGGAATCACCATCCATCCAGTCCCCCAGGCTTTGATTCATCTTTGACTCCTCCCTTTCCTTTACACCTCAGATCCAGGTTGTTCTCTTATACACATCTAGATGTGTATAAGAGACAGCACCAACTGTCTCTCATGACATCTCCACTTGGATGAATGGCTCACCATCAGCTCAAGCTTAATATGTCAAAGACTTATCTTCCCTTCTAAGCCTTCCTCCCCACACTTCCCTCTCGATTTCCATTGAGGGTGTCCCCATCCAGCCTGTCACTCAAGCGCATACCCTGGGATTCATCTTTGACTCCTTTCTCTTCTTTATGCCTCAGATACAAGCTGTTGCCAAATCCTGTCGCTTCACTCTGTATAATATTGCTAAAATTCAGCCCTGCCTTACCATGTCCACTGCAAAAACCCTAGTCCATTCTTTAGTCATCCTTGCCTTGACTACTGTAGCTTCCCCCTTACTTGCATCCCCTGCTCTTACCCCCTTCATCTCCATTCAACGCTTTGCTACCACAGTCATCTGCCTTGCCTGACAGTTAGACCATGTTCAGTCTCTCCTCTCCACCCTACACTAGCTCCCTCTATGTGAACGCATTCAGCACAAGCTCCTGGTCTTCAACTTCTAGGATCTTCATGGCCTTGCTCCTCCATATCGCTCCGCTCTTGTATCCCACCACACTCCTGCCAAGGAGCTTCATTCCTCTTCTGCCCCCACTGTAACTCTCTTGCTCCTCTAAACATTTTTGCCCCTTCTCTCTTGCTGCCCCCCAGGCCTGGAACTCCCACCCCGAATACATTTGTTCTGCTCCCTCCCTCCCAACTTTCAAAATCCCTCCTTAAAACCTACCTGTTCCATCAGGCTCATCATGAGTGAAATTGCATCTCCCCTCCCTGCCCCCATTCAGAACCTCTTCCCTGTAACTCAGTTAAGCATGTGCACCTGCAACTTCTCAACCTCATTAATGTATCCTTGTCTCTCCTGATATTCATCTCTCCCTTTTCTCCCCTTTCCTTGTCCATGGATTTTACATATTACACCAGTAGATTTTGAGAGGTAAAATGGCATATATACCTAAATTTTATTAAGAACGTTGGGAATTAGGTTCATAAGTGTTATTTTTCCTTTAAAGATCTGCTCTTAAGATTCAGTGGGAATCTTGTGGCTAAATCCAACCACCTTTACTCTATTCTTGTCCTCCTTGATCTATCTGCTACCTTTGACATGGTTGACCACTCACTCCTGCTTGAATCGTTGCATTCCCTGGGATTCCGGGACTCTGTCCTCGACTGGTTCTCCTCCTACCTTTCTGACTGCTCCTTCAATGTATCTCTTCCTAAATCCTCCCCCTCCTCCTCCCTACCCCTCTTGGTTGGGGTTCCTCAAGGCTCTGTCCTTGACCCTCTACTCTTCTCTATCTACACCCAATCCCTAGGCAAACTCATTGCCTCCCACGGTTTCCAGTACCACCTATACGCTGACGAAACTCAACTCTGTCTCTCCACTCCTTCCCTCTCCCCCTCTCTTCAAACTCATCTCACCAACTGTCTCTCTGATATCTCCACCTGCATGTCTCAATGCCAACTCAAACTGAACATGACGAAAACTGAACTCCTTATCTTCCCTCCCAATCCTTTCTCTCCCGCCTCCCCATCCTCCCTGTCCCCCAAGCCCGTAGCTTGGGCTTCATCTTCGACTCACATCTCACCTTCAAACCCTACATTGACTCCGTGGCCAAGTCCTTCCGCTTCTGCCACCACAACATTGCTAAGATCTGCCCTTTTCTGTCTGTCTCCTCTGCCAAAACTCTCATCCACACCCTAGTCATCTCACGCCTCAACTATTGTAACCTCCTACTTGCTGGCCTTCCCCGCTCTCACCTTTCTTCCCTCATCTCTGTTCAAAACTCTGCTGCCAGGATCATCCACCTAGCCTGTCGCTTTGACCATGTGAAGCCTCTCCTCTCCTCTCTCCACAGGCTCTCCCTTCCTGAGCGTATTCTGCACGAGCTCCTTGTCTTGACGTCTTCACCTACAAAGCCCTTCACAACCTCGCTCCTCCCAACCTCTCTGCCCTGATCTCCCTCCGAACCCCTGTTCGAGCACTCCGCTCCTCTTCCATCCCCTCCCTCACTCTGCCACGCCTCCCCTGCTCCCGCAACCACCTTCGTTCCTTCTCCCTCGCTGCCCCGCACACCTAGAACTCCCTCCCTGCCCTCGTCCGCCTGGCCCCCACCCTCCACACCTTCAAGTCCCTCCTCAAAACCCATCTCTTCTGCTCCACCCTTCCCAACTCCTGCTAATCATCCCCATCCTCGTTTATCCCCCACCTGTTATTTGCAAACTCCCAGTTTACTGTAACCAAGCCAAGAACGTGTACCTGAGTTCTCACATCCTCATGAATGTTGCATCCTTTGTCTCTCCCTCTGTTCCCCCTTCCCTGTCTCCCCTCCCCCTGTCTTTAGATTGTAAGCTCTCGGTCAGGGACCGTGTCTATCTTATTCTCTGTAAAGCACCAGGTACATCGCTGGCACTATATAAAAGCTAATAATAATAATAATAATAATAATAATAAAAGACTTCTCACCAACATTTCCTTTGCTTATATTACTTGTCAGTATTATTGCTTGACATATTATTACTATATTACCATTGTGAGCCATAAATTTTGCATAGGTATAAAGGGAAGGGCTGTTTGAGCTCTTTTGACAGCAAGTGCTGCTGGAGAAAATATGCAGAGTAGTGTTGCAACTGACATATGGAACTTTGTGGCCATCATGAATCATGTTCAAGATCCAGGTGTGCTGAATTGGTTAATCCTGAGGAGCATCAAAGGCCTAGAACTCACCAAAACCTAATTTTGGTTGAATAGAGTCCTTAGATTCAATGAGATATTTCACATAAATGAAAATACCAAATGTCTTTGACTTGTCAATGAAAAAGTATCTTGTGCTTCTTAACAAATGGAACAGTGATGTCTATTTGGAAGCTTCATGACATATTAAAGTAGTTTATGAGGCACAATTTGTTTTGGTGGTCTGCTCTGATTGATGGTATGCTATCTGCCACCGCTTCATCTGTTGTGGTATTTCTGTAATAAATGTTCGTTGCTAGACAGTGCTAAATGTGTTCCATCTAAATCATCCGTTACTTCTAACAAGTTTCAGTGTATATGAATCAAAGGTTGTTTATACTTGCCTTCAAAAGAATTTATCATTTTGAAGCAGCTCTATCACTTCAAATGGGATAAGTGAGATACAGACCTTTTGAATGTGTTTTGAACCTCAAGGTAATATATATTTAAAATATTGAAAATTGGAGGGGGAAAGGGACAAGATATCTCTGGCTAGTTTTTTTAGAAGAGCTCAGGACTAAACTGTTAGGTGCTCAGTAAAAACATCATAGATAGATTATTTTTTTTAAGATATTGGCTCTCACTTAGGAACCATAGTATGGTTAGATGTCTCAAAAGGGCTCCAAAGTCAGCAACTCCCACTGGGTGCTTTTAGATGAACAGGCTGTCCTGGTGCTGGCTGCAGCAGCCTGCTTCACCCCCAGGCTGTCCCATCCATCTAAAAGTGCTCTGCCAGATGTGGAAGTGGAACAGGCACCGCCTGCTCTGGGTCACCCATGCTTGCAGAACTCCTGAACATCCGGAGCACTACCTGTGGAGCGGGCTGGCCAAACCCAGGGCATCGGTCTGAGGTGAAGTTGCAGTATGTCTGCTCAGTGGACCCATGCTGCGGCTCTGCTTTTGGCCTGCAGTTTCCCTGGACAACACCAGAGTTGCGGGTGCCAGCCTAGAGCATCGGGTGGTCCATCTGCAGCTCTATGGTGCAGTGGGTGGAAACCGCTGGGTCCATCTAAAATGGACCCAGGCAGACCTGCAAGCTGGTGGATGTAGGGGCGGCACCTCCGGGGAAGCTCCAGAAGCAGGCAGCCTCCACATCTGTCTGTTCACACCCATTGTATCATCTAGGGAGAAAATTTCAGAAAAGCTCAAGGCCTGGGGTAAATAACTGTTTACTTCTTTTAAAAGTCTGTCCCCAGTTGTATTTGCTGAGCTCTTAAATGAATTTCTGAACTTCATAATGAAAAGGCAGCCCCAGGAGTGCTATAGGATAACTCCACATGAACAGGCTAATCCTTCTTGGGGGTATTTACTTCGGAGATGATAACTAATTTGCAAACATTTATTTAAACTTAGATTAATTCAGGGGCTCAGAGGCAATGCATGGAGTAATTATCAGTCACATATTAAGTGACAAAATGTACAATTAACATCTTGCTCTAGCCACACAATCACTTACCCCAGGGGTACTACACTGGAATATGTACTTCTCCTTAATCAGGGGTACATACCTCCTGGGATAACCCCCATGCCAGTACTTTGTTTTAAACTGTGTTTATGTGAACAAAAGCATGGTTAAAGTGAATTAAGGGTTTATTGATCACAGTAAGTATTTGTATGAACAAGCTCTTACTCTGGGTGAAAACAGACATGCACATAACTCCACTTTAACATTTCTTACATATTGCAAGGCTGTACTGATGCCCTATGCAGCCCTGCAACATGCATAAGAAGTGTGAAAACAGAGTTAAGGTGCATGTCTGTTTTCACCTTCTGCTATCAAAAATCTACTTTGCAAGCATTCACAAGAAGACAAAGGGTGAAAACAGACATGACGCTAACCACCCTTTAACCACCCTTGGTGGTCATTTATGTATGTTTCAGGGCTGCATAGGGCACCAATACAGCCCTGCAACATGCATAAATAGCAACCAAGGGTGGTTAAAGGGTGGTTAGCGTCATGTCTGAGTGTTTTCACCCAAAGATACCTATGGCAAGACTACCATGGGAAGTGAGTGTATGTGTGTGTGTCTCCCTGTTTTGTTATTTCTTCCTATAATGACATTTAGTTTAATGAAGACTGCTTTGTACAGTATGAAAAGAACCGGAGACACAGAATTCTGAAATTCAGTGCTTGTCATTTCCAAGTGTATACACATACTAGCATACTTGTTATGGATACAAAACTTTACAAAGTGGCAAACAGAGAATTTCATCAGAGACAATGGAAAAGCAAAATCATTAAGTCCTCTCACTCCTTATAGCTTTTCCCAGGGGGATGATCCCATTTTTCCATTTCTATCAATCTCTGTCCAATCTGCAGAACATTCCAACAGTAACCTCAAAATATATAGCTGTCAGCTGACAGCTTTGCAGAAAATGTGACATTAAAATTAGCATCTGGTGAACAAACAATCAGCAAAACCTTTTTTAGAGTAGGGGTTTTCAAACAATGAATTGTGACCTCAGTTGGATGGATCCAGACTGTTTTTGCTATCTTTTGCATGTCTCCATTGCTGTAGCATCACATGGTTGTATTTAATTTCCCAGAATTGACTCCTGTTGACAAAACTTGGGAACTGCTACTTTAGAACCAGGGATTGGCAGAAGAGGAGAACTCAGTTTACTTCATTAAAATTTGATGTCCAAAGATTAAGTTGGGGTAGAAGAGGTTTGAGTAAGTTGCTTTCACTGTGCTAGGAGTGTGCATGCCATTTTGTTGTTACAATAACGATAACAAAAATTGGTGTTTTCGTTTTCATTATTGCAGTAACAAAAGTGACAACTGAGAATAATGACGATAACGAAAACAACTGAGAATACAGAAAATGACAGCCAAGACTACCGACAATGACACCGACAACGTATTTGCAACCTGGTAGCAATTGTGCTACCGGCTCAATTGTGCAGCCGGTCACATGGATGCACACCCACCTCCACCCATCTCCAAGCACAGAGGCACCTCCATTTTCCCCGATGCCTCTGTGCGTGGGCAATGGGTGGAAATGGGTGGAGCATGGGAGCGTGCATGCACTCTCACCCATCCCCACCAGTAGTCACACGGACGCCGCGCCACCCCGGCTCACCCAGTCACCCACGTGGGCGAAGGGGGGTGGGGAGCGGCTTGTGTGAAAAGGACCATAGTCTAAACTGACAGTATGACAATGCCCTTGTTCAGATGATAAAGGATTCTCAGACAATTTACAGTAGAACATTCCTATGGACTTCTGCATTCAGGAGTAATGCTATGATCAAATTCAGAAAGCAATTCACCTATTTAACAGCATAGTTTGAAATATCATGCAAATTGCAAAGCATCATGTTAACCGTCAGGTGCAGAGCCAAAGAGTGGGGGGAAGGTGAGGCAGTAAATGACGGGCAGAGTTGGGAATAGTTCAATTTCCTGAAACCCAAATCAGGAGCTCTTTTCACTAGACTGTACTACCATTCAAAAGGATCCCTTGTTGTGTCTCTTTTTCCTCACCTCCTCTGTATTGCTCAGTGACTGTCTATTGTTCTGCATGGAGATGTTGTTACCTTGATCGTGCATGGTATTTTTCAAGTAGGTTAATAGAGTTGGTGTTCCACTGCTAAGTAGCCATCCTTCTTTCAGCTGACAACTTCCCTACACAAGGGTTGCTGCTGTCCTCAGAATTTAGTGAAGGGGAGGGGAAGAAAAATCCATACTATGAATACTGGGCCTCCTTTCCTGCATGCTTGACAATGATAAATATTCTAGGTGTTTGCGGAAAGCACAAAGCCTCTTTTTTATCCCGTTCTTTGTTCATTACTACAACTAGTTGCCATCACAAAGGGAAAATTGGAAGGGGGATAGAGGAAGGAGGTCAGACCTTTTATTTTTAATCCCTTGCTATTTCCCAGTATAACTTTTTCAACCTCTGTATTTTATTAACTTAGCTTTACCAGTTGGTATGCATGAATCTCAGGTCTCAAAGCCTTTACTTTTACATTCAGACTTTGAGACCACTCCCTGCGATGCCTGTGAAATTTTAGTTCAATTTTTCACCCTCAAATAAATTCCACTTCTTGATTATCATCATACTCTTATGATTATAATTTAATTCTTCATACAAGAGTTGATTAATTGCTTGGTACAGAGTTAATTAGAAGTCACAAATCCCGTGTAAGGTAGAAATTCAAACCAATGCTTAGATGGGGACATTGGGGTACAAAAACTTTAAGTGACTTTCCTTTTTTAAAGTGATACTAGACATTTTCCCTTATAAATAGAAAACTTTTCTTGTAGGTGTGGTTCATATAACAGTTTGCTCCAAGCTTGCCTCACCCATGAAAGCAGGTGGAATTGGGTGGCTTATGGAGCCAACGTGGACACACGCACATAGGAAAAGAGTTGCGATGAAGACTAGAATAATCTGTGCCAAAGAATCTGGAAGTAGGGCTGCAATGTATAGCTCTCTCTATATCCATGGATATCTCAGAACAATGTGAGGTTATCTAGCTTGTCTTTTTTCTACAGTGGATCCTTTTGCATCCATTCTGCTGATTGCTCGGTCTCAGTTACCAGCAGCATGATGCCATTTTGCATGTGTAATAACCAAAATACTTACATCTGCAATAGCCAAATACATTTTTCTAAAGGTGTAAAATACACACCTTATTCTAGCTATTTGTGCATGCATAAATGTATTTTTTTTGTTGTACATGTGAAAATTTTTGTTGTTGTGCATACCAAAAATAGTTTGGCTATTGCACATATAAAATGTGCATGCTGATACAGGCAAGCCAGGGCAGTTGAAATGGAGCTCCTATGGAACAGGGTCCCTGTTCCATTGGACCCCATCAGAATGAATGAATTGGTTGGAGACAGAATTCACCTGAAGACTCTGGGTGTTTTTAAATGAGACACCCCCACGCATGGACACTCACTGTCCACATGGGGGAGATCTCATTCAAATACGGATGTGTGGGGGTGAAAGCTCCCATGTCCCATGCACCGCTGACCCAGTCCATGCACGGGGCACTCTGGGGAAAGCTGGAGTGCCCCACGTGGGGATGGGATAGCTGGTTCATGGATGGGGCAGCTATGCATGGGGTTGCTCGTTGGAAGCGCTCCCCCATGCACGGTGCCCACTCAGCCATCCCCTACACCACTCTTGTTTGGCCTATGACCATAAATAAATGAACTGAACTGAACCCTGTCCCAATCATGGACCGCAACCATCTCATATAAAAACACCCTTTTTTCAGCCCTACCTGAAAATTTAGAAAGTAAAAATGGGAGTTTGGGGGCTTGACTTCAGTTAGTTTGATTCGTTAGTCTAAATTCAGACTAAGCAGAGTCAAGATATAACTGAACTAATCAAAGTCAATGTCCATAGATGTTCCCAAATAGTGTGAATTCAAATCTGAATATTCATCAAAGAAAACGAATACTTGAATTTGGCACATTTGAAAATCCTTACTTGTTTCAGTTCGTTTTCAAAAGAATACAATTCTTCTAAATACAGTACAGAAGCCTGATTTTCAAAATTTTCATTTTCTTAAAATCCCATGGATCTGACTGGACTTGATGCCCCCCGTGCTGATCAACTGTTGGCACTAACAAGCAACATTTTAAAACTGCTGATTGGAGATAGTAGAGACAAATGGCTGATTGACGCTGTCAGCTGCAAATCCTGGAGAAGTTGAATGGATGTGAAATACCGTTCCTTTCTGGTTAACATCTTCTTTCTGTTTCCTATGAGTCTGTAGGGCAACCAGATTTCTACTGCATATATTTGGGACTGTGGACTTCTGGTTGGTTGAATAATCAAAGGAACACAAGTTCTAAGAGCACATGCATTCTAAAATATGCATAAAATATCATTTTAAAGCAGCTGTTGTGACCCAGCAAACCAATAATTAAAATTCTAGAACCACTTCCTTTCTTCTTAAATATATATTTACCCCAAAGAACCATTTGGATCTACTGGGTCAATAAATCTTGCTGTCAAAATATACTCAAATATGTGTTAACATAATCCACCAATTAAAAAGTCCATAAATAAGTATTTTTACAATGGATTATAATGGCTCCAAAGGGAGTCATTAGGCTTTCAGAATCAACTCTTTCATGCTTCCCCGAGGGCTTTAATTTCTTTCTTGAAAACACACACGCGTGCACACACACACATGAAATCCATATTTTAATAACCCAAAAGATATTACCAGTGGCAAGGAACTATGAAATTAAAATTGACATTTTTTCCAGCACTTGCTCTTTGCTATAAGTATCAGATGATATCCAGTCTCTGTATAAGGTTATGTACGGGAGTGTATTTCTTTCAATGCCCAAGAGTAATTACAAGATTTAAAGGAGAAGGGACAAATTTTGCCCTTAATTACAACCATGTAAATTCATTGTACTTCTATGTCATTGGGGTTGACCTCAAGCCCCGCAGACTGCGTGGAGCTCACACAGCACACGTACATACATGCGTGCAAACCGCACGGACACCTGACACAGGGCCTACAGCGCACATGCAAATCATACAGTGGTGCATGCACGCGCGCAGCAGGGTACACAGGCTTGGGATCGGCCCCACTGTCAGGCTAATCTGGATTTACGGTGGTGTAAGTAATGGCAATATTTGGTCCACAGAGTCAGCTTTCAAATTTGTTTGTTTTTTATATTTGAATTTACATAAACGTATTCAGCATTGGTTTCATTAAATGTAAAGAAGATAGTTGGACAAAAAATGAAATTGATTCAGAACCCTAAGTTGCTTGTGTGTATCTGCATGATTTCACTGAGGTTAATGATGAACATTTACACTACTTGAAGATCTGGCTAATTACCATTAAAAGTTAAGGTAATCAATACCAATAATTGGCTGAGCTGTGTGGATTTTATTTCTCCTCATTTTACATTGTATTGTATAAAACAGTTGCCATTATTAAAATTATTGATCACCTAGTGTTACCCTGTTCATACCACAAACTATGTATTGTTATAAACCATTAGTTACAGATTCTATTAGAAATTCAACCAATTAGAAAAAAATAATAATTAGAAGGACCAGGGATCTGTGTCAAAGCGTAATTGCACATTTCAGAGTTAGGAAATTGTATAGCAAGGCTGGCAGTCGCTCTTGGTAGGTAGGACAAGGACACAGGGTGAAAATTCAAAGATGAGTGAAATGCCACAGAATATCATAGTAATAACAGTATATGTACGGGCCTGCTGTGCTTTTGGAACCCCACAGTCTTCAGGCAAGTGTATGCTGCTTTTCTTCCAAGTTACCATAACCTTGCAAGAGAGTTCGGATTATATCCTTGGACATTTTTTAAAACCTTTACTTTTTAATGTTTATGCTGTATTTTAATTTTGTCCAACACACCTGTCTGGCCTTATTGAAGAGCTGAAATAAAACAAAAGATTTTTTTAAAAGAAGCGAAGTTCAAATTTTCAGATTGCTTTCTACTGCAGGACACGCGTTACGGAAAGTGTGGTCACTCTGTAGGTGATTAAGGAATTTGCCATGCTGCCTAGGCAGGTTTTGATTGAACCCAACTAGGCTGTGTCTACACTGCTGCAGTGTTGTCATGTCTCACAATTTTGTTGTAAATCTCACCATATGTGGATTTTTTTTCTTAAAATCCCAGTTTCTGGATTCATTAATTTCAATTGTTTTCCTGAAATCAAGTTTCTAGAACTTTGCCAACTAGGCAACTAAGGAGAAACCAAAATGTATTCGTTTTTAGTTTTAAAAAACAAACTCCTTTGAATGTTTGGTGTTGGCTGTGTACTGCTTTTGTTTCAGTGGTGAACTATGACAATGATGAACACAGGCTGACATCCATTGGTCTAAATTTAACTGTAGAAACTGCCTTGTTTACAAATATTCAAATATAAACAGACATTTCTCTTTTATTCACCATGTGGAAGAGCAAAGGCTCGTATGGATACTGGCCCTTTAACAGGCCAACTCTGAGCCTCAGGGGCACACCTGGGTTGGGCTTGGCCAAGCCAGCCTGGATATAAAAAAGCCTATGGCTGGCTCAGTCTGGGCACACTGAGAGTACAGAGAAAGTTATTATTATTATTATTATTATTATTATTATTATTATTATTAACAAACATTTATATAGCACCAGCAGTGTACCTGGCACTTTACAAAGTAATAAAATAGACACAGTCCCTGCCCCTAGGGCTTACAATCTGAGAGACAGGAGCTGGGGGAGAGACTTAAGAAGGGGAACAGAGGGAGAGACAAGGGGTCTAACATTCATGAAAGTTGGGAGCTTCTGGAGAAGCAAGAGTGAGAATTATCCTCTGAGATAAGAGCCAGGAGAGCTGAGATTAACAGGGAGCTCTACATGTGGTGAGATGCTACTTAACTGTGAACCTGTATAGATCTGGTGGAGGAACTTTGCACTGTAAATAAATTGACAGCTGAGCTAATTCCCAGTGTGGACGTAGCTATTTAAGGGGCTGATCCAGAAAGGAACTATCTGAGCCAGGGTCACCCTGCCATACTGATGGAAAATTTTGGCATTGATCACCCCTCTACAACCATGGGGGTTATACTGCTAAAGAGTGAGCTGAGAGAAGTGGAGGATGTGCCCAAGGTGGAGGATACAGTCGAGCAACCAGCATGAAGGTGAGTTCCATGTCCAGCTTTTCAGGAGAGTTTTGGTGGTTGCAGAGTTCGCTAGAGAAACTTATTAGATGGGAACTGTAGCAGTTCTAGACCCAACTTTTGCAACAGGTGATGAGGCAGCAAGGAAAGCATGGGGAACCGGCAGAGAAGTGGCAGCCAGAGGCCTCAGCGCCAATGCCCCAACACAGACAGGCAAGTCCGAGGGAGCCAAGGGAGGACTGCCAGCTGGGGAGCCTGTTAGACCCTTGGGACATTGGGCATGGAACTGTAAAATCCAAGGAAGAAGGGTGCCTGGACTCAGCTGTTTTCAGGTTGGGGAAACTCAAGGTGCACCTTGCCAAATTGGGGTCTCCATGTAAAATGCTAGGGTTGTGGGGCAACCTGGGCATAGACTAAGAGAATGTGTTCAGTCTAAGGGGTATTGATGGGTGCATAAAAAAGAACGCAGCTCGGAGTCTTAAAAGGAGTTTTAGCCAAAGCCCAAAAGAAAATTTCTCCACCTAGGAAGCATCCAGTAGAAGATACAGCTGCCACTCTGGAAAACATACCTCAAGCTACAGTAGTGGGGATGAAACATCTCAAAGAGGAGACTCCATGCTTGGAGACAAAACCCCTAGTGGTGCTGTATTCTGAACCTAAATTTGGGGAACAGCAGCATGGAAAGGGACCAAGCCAGGCTCAGCTGTGCTGGCCCTGTAAGCATCCAGTACACCTTCGGTGGTGGTACTGCCCTATGCGATTAACTAGGGGAAAACATTAGGCATGGGCGAACAGATCGCGGTTCGTGTTCGGCCGTTCGGTTCGGCCGCGATCGGTTCGTGCGTTCGCGTTCGGCCGTTCGGTTCGGCCGCGTTCGGTTCGTGTGTTCGTGTTCGGT
>QEPC01008436.1:2458530-2550482 GCA_003113815.1 Sphenodon punctatus | reverse complement strand
GTAGTTCGGTGTTCGGTTCCGTTCGGTGTGTTCGGCCATTTCGTAGTTCGGTGTTCGGTTCGGTTCGGTGTGTTCGCCATTTCGGTGTTCGGTGTTCGGTGTTCGGTCCGTTCGGTGCGTTCGTGTTCATGTTCGTGTTCGGTTGTCCGAACAGGCCGAGTTCGGGCCGAACACCGAACTACCGAACCGCGTTCGCCCATCCCTAGAAAACATAAATTGGTAAAAACCTTCAGAGGAGGAAATCCTCTATTAGCAAGGGAGGTCAGCTACATCTGCTGTAAGCACTCAGGGAATCCAGGTAGAGAGACAGGGGGTAATTTCAGACGTGCCAGGCCCGGAGGCCTGCCACGCTGAATCACGCACTGGGATCCGTTTTGAATCCCGGCCAGGAATCAGTCCGGCCGTCCTTTAGAAGTGCCCACCTGATTCCTACCGGGGATTTGGGAGGGGGCACAGTGCCGCCCTCCGTGCTCCCCTGGCCGGCCGCCCTCCGGGAGATGGGCAGCCGCAGCTGCCAATCCAGCCATTGCGCCTGATCCCATCCCGTGGTCGGGATCACGATCCAGGATGGACCAAACGTAACAGATGTAATGTTTGGCCCATCTTGGATCGTGGCCAATCTAACCACGATTCTGGACCTGCGGGAGGCTGGAGGTCCAGAACTGTGGTCATTTTGATCCCCGCCAGTGGTTCACTGTGGTGAACATCTGGCGAGGAGCAAA
This sequence comes from Sphenodon punctatus, assembly GCA_003113815.1. Classification (NCBI taxonomy): domain Eukaryota; kingdom Metazoa; phylum Chordata; class Lepidosauria; order Sphenodontia; family Sphenodontidae; genus Sphenodon; species Sphenodon punctatus. Next base: position 2,549,760 of record QEPC01008436.1, on the reverse strand, counting down.
CAGACATAACGGGACAAACAGCCACTACAGTGGTTCTGGTTTGTCTAAATGGAGAGCAACTTAAGGCTTGCCTACACAAAAAACTTGCCTGGGTTTTAAACTGATTTAGTTAAACCAGTACAAAATATGCCTGTGTTGAGAGCTCTCTCTAAAGGGTTTTTTTCTTTGTTTTTTTAAGTGGCATGATTTTTTCATTGAACAATTGAAAGTCTGCCCCTGACGTTTTTGCAGATCTCATCCATGAAGCACTCCTGTAGTAGTGTAAACACTCATTTGGGAATGACTCCAAGCTAAACCAAAAGAATCCTGTTTTAAACTGATATAAGAATATCCACAAAGGTGTGGATATTTCAGTACAAACCTCTAGATGTTTGTACTGGAAAAAAAAAAAAAAGAAGTCGTCTTGTATCACAAACATCACCAGGGTAGTTTAAAAAACAAAGTAAAAACACAAAGGTTAGAGAGAGAACTTTATTTTAAAAATGAAGCTGCAGTCGTTTCCTGCATTAAAACGTTTCTAATGGTATCCCAAAGGAAGAATAAGGCATGCAGCTGTTGTTTAATTATGCAGTCAGCACTATGCTGTGAAACAAAAATATTTCTACAGTCCCAATTGCTCTGGCCTACAGACATCCTGGTTCTTCTGCCACAGTAGCTCCAACACCGTAATAAGTCTTCAAGAGCTGTACCAGTCTAAAGGGACAGGACAGTCTTGTTTGGTGCTGCTTGCACTCATCACACTGAAGTTTGAGTGCTTCCACAAGTCTACTGCATCCCATAGCCAAGGTGTGGAGAGCAGCATGTGTGGACCTGCATAGCAAGAGTTCACATATGCTACAAGACATGTGAGTGAACCTGGCTCTCTACTGGCTGTAGCACCGTGTTTCTGGAAGACACTGGCGATGCTGCCAAAAGACTGGGACAAGCCCTGCCAGCAACAATTCAGTGCTGACATCAGCCGTTTGGCAAGGCACGGGATGTCCCCATCTATACTGAAGCACTGTGGGTGACGCTAACTTCCTACTGATCAGTGAAGATGGGACACTCTGCTCTTGGGGTCATATTTGAATGCTAAAAAGTTAGCACTTGACACGTGTTACGGTTCATAGCCTTAAAAGGGAGAAATTTGTTGAGTGACTAGCACCTGGGATTCGGAGTCAAATGACCTGGGATTTTCTTTCCTACCATCCTGATGGACTTTTGTAATATGGTTTGCCTTTGGCAAGCTACTTTACTATTCTGTGCTTTCGCTCTCCTTAACTCTAAAATGAGTACTACAGTACTACTCACTAGGGCTGTGTATGGGGTCAGGTCAAGTACTTGTATCTATGTTTGTGTTTTTGATTATTTGTATATAAATGTGGGTCCATTGCATTTTCCCCATTGCCGCCAAAATGTCTCACACCAATTTGAAAGGGGGGACACTGTTTGGGAGGAGGGTGTAGAATATGGCTGGCTTGATGGGGAGGTGGTTAGGTTGGGGAAGAAGGAATGGTATGGGGCAGCGGTCTGGCTCATAGGAGGTTGCTGGATTTGGGAGGTGGGAATGGGGCATTTCCAGGGGTGTCCCAGTCCCTGGCTTAGGGATATCCCTGGCTTGAAGCACAATGGGGTATGTGGTTGGCTCTGGGGAGTCACTGGCTTGGGAGAAGGAATAATATGACATAGGGCTGGCTTATGGGGAGTTGCTGTCTTGGGGGTGGGGGAATGGAGCATGGGTGTGGCTCATGGGGGTCACTGGGTTAGGAAATGGGTCACTGGTTTGGAGAAAAGTGTTGGGGCATGGGACTTTCGGGCATGGGGCATGGGACTTTCTGGCATGGGGCAGGGGACATGGGACTGGCTATGGGAAAGGGATGCCGGTATGGGAAGGGAGAAGGAGGCATGGGTCTGATTGGGGTGGGGGAGTCACTGGCTTGTGGGAGGTGGGATCCTTAGCTGGGAATGAGGCATGGGACTGGCTCAGGGATCTCACTGGCTTGGGGAGAGGAGGGAATGAAACTGCCAAGGACTCACCATTTTTCTTGAGCTGGGCTTGGTCGGGCCTGACTGCAGTGCAGGAGACTGCAATTCTGAGAGAGTGGTGGCCTCGGGGATGGCTCAGTACAAGCTCCCCAAGCAGCTGGCTAAGTTGACAGTCATAGAACAGTCTGACCCCAAGCTAGGTATGTACTGTAGTTTGGGGGGAGTCCAGTTTCAGATCTTGGATATCACATATCAGGGGGAAATTTTGGGATCCCTTGGAACCCAAAGGCACAGCCCCAATATTTGTGTTTATAAATTCAGAAGCCGAAAAGGGCTTTTGTGTATGTATGTGTGTATTTTATCAAAACCCAAATGCAGAGCCATAACACTCACCCTATTTGTGAGATGTTGCATAAATGTGAGGTATTTTAACTGACAGCGAATCTTACCCTAGGAGGTAGGGATGAGAATTATATGTATGTTGAACTTAAAGAATTACTTAAAAATTAGAAATGAGTAGTAAATTTCCATGTATTAGACATTGACATTTACCATGTCCTTAATTAAACGCTCCCTAGTGTGGTGATATACTGTAACCTAATATACACAGAAACAGTTTGAAAAGAGTTACTTATGAATTTGCTTATCTCATCTCATTGTGCCTAGTTTGTCATATAAAATTATACAAACAGTAGTCAATAAATGTATTTTAATTTATTTTCCCCATCACAATTGGGTTCAATCTTGTACATGTTTTTGAGATACCAGCCTTTTCCTGCTTTTATTAGTGTTCATTGTATGAAACCTTTCAGCTGTTCATATACTGCTGAATCACAAATTCAAGAGTCAAGAATCATTTATTCTGGCTTTGTTCCTGAACAGATAACAGTTTTTAAACAGTTTGATACTGTTTAAAAGTATGTTTGTACACTGAAGTCACTTAGTACAACAAACAAGGAAAATGTTATTACTGCAAATCCAAAGCTGCAAGGCAAATGCAATATAATCCCCCCTCCGCGTTAACCGTGGTGGGGGTTTGGCGCCGCCTCCCCCCCACACTCGCCTGAGTGGGGAAAGACGGGGACAGAGCTGGGCTTTTTGCGGCTGCCAGGCCTAAATGAAGGGAGGGGCCCCTCGTTGCGCAGTAACGTGGGCAAATTGAAACGTGCCCGGGACTCTCGTGAGACTAGCGAGATCCTGGGTGCCATTTTAGATCCCCCGCTCTGGCGCAGCATTCCATGTGGCCAGAGCGGGAGAAAAGACATGCGGCACGAGCGGGCAGCTTGGTACAGGCCGCGCGGCTCGTGCATGAAGAGCAGGCCGCTTCAGTGGGGTTTGGAGGGGCAGCGGGCGGCTAGGGGGTCCCATTAGCCGAGGTTTGCCCCCACGTGCCCCACGTGCACTAGAGGAGGCCAATTCCGTTCGGGTTTGGAGGGACAGCAGGCAGCTGGGGGGGACATCAGCCACAGCTCGTGCTCCACGTGCTCCCACCCCCCTCTCCCTGGGAGGGGGAGAAGCTGTTTAGTCCCAACAGGGTGCGGGTAATGGCAACAGCCCCTCGGGCTGCAAAAGATCAACAGGGCCTGAGGTGGTGAACGGCCCAATAGGGCCGGGGCGGTAAAAAGTCACGCGGATGTGTCGGCCCCCCTGGGGGAGCATCTCCTTCAGGCTACCAAGGAGAAGATTTGGAGTGGCGAATACATAGACATATTCACCCTCCTTTTCAGCGACCCAATCCCAGATCCCAATGAAAAGAACAAAAAAGAAAGGTTCAAGAGGCTGAAAGCAGAAAGGTCATGGTCCAATTGGACAGTGACCTACACAATATATACGGGAGTTACATTGATCAAATTCCCAGACCGGGGCCTGGAGATGCTTAAGTACTCGGATATAGTGCGGAGGGCATTTGACACAGGGGCCCCCAGAGCGTGGTTGCACTACAATGAGTCCTTTAGGTGGAGGGCAGACAACAACCCTAGAATGAAGTGAAACGTGAACGCTCCCGACATTGGCTAGAGTGCATCAGTTGCCACACCACGGTCGGATAGCAGACACGTCCTTACCAGGCCAGGGAATGCGCAGGTGGGGTTACCAACTGGACGGGCATGAAAGTCCTCAGCAGGACCAATGTGTTGGGACTTTAATGATGGAGGGAGGTGTTTTCGTGCCCAGTGCAGGTTCAAACATGCATGCACTCAGTGCGGTGGGGATCATTCCATCTCAACATGCTCCCTTTTCCAGCAATATGGAAACAGTATACAAGGGCGGGAAAACACCAGACAGGGTGCCTCAGGACAGGGCGGGCCCTCAGCGATGGTGGCCAAGGGCCCCAACCCCAGTTCGGCATGAGGTATTAGAGGCTGCCATCCAAGATTACCCCAATAAAGCAACTGCCGAATATGTCGTAGAAGGATTCCAATGGGGTTTCAGGATCCCGACAGTGGGCCCACGGTATCATCTGGGGGCGAGAAATTTGAAATCTGTGGGGGGGAAAGAGAAGATTGTGCAGCAAAAAATCAACAAAGAGGTGAAAGAAGGTAGAATTCAAGGCCCCTTTGATTCCTTGCCTATACCAACTCTGCGGATATCCCCCCTGGGTATCATGCCAAAGAAGGCCCCGGGGGAATTCCGCATGATTCACCACTTGTCCTACCCCAAGGGTGAGTCGGTGAACGACACAATACCCTTCGAGCTCTGTTCAGTACGGTATGCGTCATTTGACTCAGCGGTCGAAATGGTGCGTGCTTGTGGAACATCTGCCCTCCTTGTGAAGTGTGACATCAAATCGGCATTCCGTCTTTTACCTGTACACCCCGACGACTTGGAGCTGTTAGTCATGGAGTTTTGGGGCCAATTTTACTTCGACAAGGCAATGCCCATGGGATGTTCAATCTCATGCGCGGCCTTTGAGAAGTTCAGTACAGTCTTGGAATGGATCACGCGTCGCCGCACAAGTGGCGGGTGGATCACGCACTATCTTGATGATTTCCTATTCGTGGGAAGGGCAGGCACCACTGACTGCGAGCAGGCAATGGTGGCATTTCAAGAGGTGACAAGGGAAATAGGGGTACCGTTAGCGCAGGAAAAGACTGAAGGCCCAACAACTAAACTGACCTACTTGGGCATAGAGCTTGACATGGAACTGTCCCTTTCAAGGCTCCCGGAGGATAAATTATGGATGCTGGGTGAGGCAGTGCGCAGCGTGGGGGGAGCAAAAAAGGTGACAGTGTGGGAATTGAAGTCACTCCTCAGCAGCCTTAATTTCACCAGCCGGGTCATTGCCCCAGGGTGAGCATTCATGTCCCATTTGTATGCCCTGGTAGGGAGCAACCATCCCCCGCATCACCACATCAGGGTGACAGCGGAGATGCAGGAGGATTTGGCGACCTGGGAATCTTTCCTGGTGGGCTACAATGGGGTTAGTTTCTGGTGGCAATGACTCCTGGTGGAGGCAGAGCTCCAGACACATTCGGATGTGGTGGGGGGGCACGGCTTTGGGGTTTACTTTAGGGAGATGTGGTGTGCGGCCCCCTGGCTGGCAGCATGGGTGGAATTGGGGATAACCCGGGACTTGACATTCCTGGAATTTTTTCCCATCGTGGTGGCGGTAGAGTTGTGGGTCACCGAACTCGCCAATAGGAGGGTCTTATTCTGGTGTGACAACATGGCAGTCGTCCATGTTGTCAACAAGCTCTCTTCCAGATCGCGGAGGGTCATGAGGCTGGTGCGGGTGTTTGTCCTCAAGTGCTTGAGAGCGAACATCTTATTCATTGCCAAGCACATGCCGAGGATTGCCAATGGCATCGCCAATGCCCTTTCTCGATTTCAGGCAGACCGCTTCCGCCAGCTGACCCCTGAGACCAACGAGAAACCTGACCCATTCCTGAGGGACATGTGGAGCCTTGGATTGTAGAACTTTACCAGGCAGTGCAGGGGTCCCTCGTGCCCAGAACCAGGCGGGCATATGAAAAGGCGTTCAGAGAATTCAAGGAATTCAGGTGTCAAAAGGGGTGGGACGTAGGTTTCCCCATAGCAGAGGCGTGTTTATTACAGTATGCCATGCAGTTGTGGGTGGATGGACTGGCCCCGGGCATGATTGCGGGGAAAATATCTTCCATCACCTTTATGAGCCATCTGGCCGGACACCCCTCCCCTGATAACGGTTTCCTTATGAACCATTTAAAAGAGAGCTGGGCCCGCCAAGCCCCCCCCCCCCAGGTGGGATACTTGGGCCCAAATAGCGCCGCCAATATTGATGGCCCTAACTGAGGCGCTTGGAAGGGTCTGTTTCTCCAGTAGTGAATGCCACCTCTTTACCACGGTTTTTCGCATTGCTTTGTTTGGAGCCTTCCGGATTGGCAAGATGGTAGCCAACTCCCAAAAGGACAGGTCAGGTCGAGCGTTGCAGTTAGGGGACATTTCATGGCACGGAGATACCCTCATCCTCCATCTGAGAAGGTCCAAGACCGATCAGAATGGAAGAGGACGGTGGGTTAGACTTCGCCCAGCCGAGGACCCCCAGATCTGCCCCATTGGGGCAATGAGGAGGTATTTGGGGTCCCGCCCAAAGGCGGTGGGCTCACTTTTCATACATGAAGATGGTTCCCCTTTGACACGGTACCAGTTTGGGGTGGTCCTGAGTAGATGTGTGAGGATGATGGGGCTCGACCAGGGTAGCTACAGTGTTCATTCATTTAGGATAGGGGTGGCATCGGTTGCAGCAGACATGGGTTTATCGGGTGAACGAATTCAGGCAATAGGGAGATGGTGCTCAACTGCCTATCGATCCTATATAAGGGAAACTAAACCTTGTGTCAGTCGACCTGGCCTAACAACCACGATGAATTTTTGACCTTTATGTCTTTTAAAGAAGCACCAGTGAGACAAGAACGGTGTGTTGTGTGTATCATCGGACACAGCATCATCCACTGGGCAGGGAAGAAGGCCACACGCAGTGGGTGGGGTACTCAGCTGGGCCTAAGTGAACGAAAAAGTATTTTCTGGGTCGGCAGAAGGGGGATGCTATGGGAGCAACTCCTTCCGATGTTAACAGGGGCGCGGGAAACCTACCCAGAACCAGAGGTGCTGGTGATCCACCTTGGGGAAAACAACCTCCCCAGAGTAGCGGGGCTGGGCCTGACAAAACAGGTTAAGAGGGATTTGAGGGTAGTGCGGGATAGGTTCCCGGCATGCACAATTGTCTGGTCGGAAATGCTCCCGAGGAGAGTATGGGCCACAGCGGAGCACCCAGGTCAGGTCGACCGGGCCAGATGGAGAGCCAACGCCGAAATTGGGAACTGGCTACGGCTGAGGGGATGTTCAGTTATCAAGCATGTGGATATGCAGTATGATAGGGACAAACTATTTAGAGGCGATGGGGTTCACCTATCAGACGTGGGATGCGATTTATACCTTGCGGTCCTGAAACAACAGTTACAGCACATAATCAGGGGTTTTGGTGTGGCGGCAAACCAGCCAAGCGAAGCTGGCAGTTTTGGTGGCGATGGGCAGAGGTAAGTCCAAGGTTCAAAGTTACAAGGTTCAAAGTTATAAGTTAGAATAGCATGGGTAGCAGCATCTCCTTTAGAGATGCGAAGGTCCATGGCATAGTCGCCACAGCGTGGCCTACTGTATGGCCAACCCGAAGGGAGAGACGGACGGCCACACCTGCTGGGAGGAGCATCTGCCAAACAGTGGGTAATGGTGTTCTCAACCTTTGCTGAAATTAACCCCAGAGATGGGACAGGCACGAACAACCTGCCCGGCCTGGGGCAACCCGGGGGACGAGGCAGGGCGTAAGTTAACAGTACAGAAGGAACAGGAGGTTACCCTCTCGATTTAATTGAGAAATGGGGAAGAGGTATTCACAGAGTGCGGGGACTGATAAGGGAGGAGAGGGGACCTCCTCAAAAGGGGTGTTAATTAGTAGTTAGGAAGGTTAGTAGAAATAAGGACCCCAGTTCAGGAAGGGGGGGAGGCGGGAAGGGTGCCCCCATCCCCCCCTTCCTGTTTGTTAATAGTCAATACAGAGTGCGGCCATTTTATCCCATTGAGCGTGTCTTCGTCTTTATTTGGGGGGGTGCCGACAATCTCTGTAAAAGAAGGAGTGCTGTCATTTGTATTTGATTTGTGTAAAAGACTTCATACTATACAACTCAGCAGCAACTCAGGCCACTTTAAGACACACACACACCCTGCCCCCCCCCCCCCCAAATGCATATTCTGGCTGCGGGAGGGAATGCGCACCCACGATATGCACGGGGATTGGCCTATCTGAAACATCCCCCCCGGCGTGCACAGCTTTTCTGGAAGACACGCACAGGGATGCAGAGCTGGATTTCCTGTTCTGCATCCCTACGCGTCTGCCGGCAAAGCCCCGTGCAGGGAGGAGGGTTTTCAGACAGGGCGATCCCCGCACATATCCTGGCTGCGCATTCCCTCCCGCAGCCAGAATATGTGCCGGGGGGGAGGGAAGGTCTGAAAGTGAACTTCATTCTAAAAAAAAACATAATTTAGTTGCCTGTGTACAGGACTCAGTGAGGATTATCAAGGTTCTAATCCAGCTCTGACATCAATTCTATCAGCTGTCAGTGGTGAATCTCTTGACCCCTCTTTAACTCAAGTTTAGCTTTTCTCTCTGTAAAAGTGAGCAATCTCAGAGAGTTGTAATGATTTTGTAAGCCATTTTTGTAGCTGAATGCCAAATACCCATAATCCCTCTAAAATCAATGGGATTACTTTAAAAAAGTGGTTTGAACACTACATCCTTAGGGACTGATCTAAGGTCTGTGTGCTAGTGTACATACACAGCTGACATGCAGACCATGCAGGCACATGTGCAGGGTGTTCACATGATGTGTTTGTGCTGCATGTGCGCACATGCATGCGGACCATGGATTAGGGTTTTAGAGAAGTTTAGAATTGATTTATTTTTTTTCTATTATATTTTTCTAGTATCGGGGGGGAAAGTATGTGGCTTCTTTTTAAATGAAAGTATAAAGCAGCACATAATGTCTAAAAGGAGGGTACTAATATGGCTATTTGTAAGTAAAGAAAAGACATACCTACGAAAGTTAGTTAGTTCTGCTGTGGGTGATTTGTTTTCTCCCTTCTGAATAATATTTGTTTACATATTCATTGTATAATGAAGGCTCTGTCCTGGACCCTCTCCTCTTCTCTATCTACACCCTATCCCTTGGCAAACCCATTGCCTCCCACGGCTTCCAATATCACCTTTATGCTGACGACACTCAACTCTATCTCTCCACCCGCTCTCTCTCCCTCTCTGCCCAAGTTCGTCTCATCAACTGTCTCTCTGATATCTCCACCTGGCTGTGCCGACATCAGCTCAAGCTCAACATGGCTAAGACTGAACTCCTTATCTTTCCTCCCTTCTCTTCCCCTCCTTCTTCCCTGCCCATCCTTATCGATGGGGTCACCATCCGCCCCGTTCCCCAAGCCCGTAGCTTCGACACTCACCTTTCCTTTAAAACCTACATCGACTCTGTTACCAAGTCCTGTTGCTTCGCCCTCCACAACATTGCTTGGATTCGCCCCTTTCTCTCTGTCTCCTCAGCCAAAACCCTTGTTCACCCTATGGTCATCTCTCGCCTTGACTACTGCAACCTCCTCCTTACTGGCCTCCCCCGCTCTCACCTGTCCCCCCTTATCTTCATTCAAAACTCCGCTGCTAGGGTCATCTACTCTGCCCGTCGCTTCGATCACATACAGCCTCTCCTCTCCTCGCTTCACTGGCTCCCCCTTCCTGAACGCATCCTTCACAAACTCCTGGTATTCACTTAAAAATCCCTTCACAACCCTGCTCCCCTAACTGCCTTCGTCCCTTCCCCCTTGCTGCCCCCCATGCCTGGAAATCCCTCCCTGCCCACAACCGCCTTGCCCCCTCCTTCCACACCTTCAAATCCCTCCTCAAAACCCACCTCTTCCTTGCCACCTTTCCCGACACCTATTAGAACTTTCCTTTCAATATTTGCTGTCTGCCCTCCCCGCAGACTCCTGCCTAACTGCAACCAAGCCAAGCACATGCATCTGAGACTTCGCATCCGCTTGAATGTAATTTATTCCTTGTCTCTCCCTATGTCCCCTCTCCTTGTCTCCCCCCTCTGTGACTATTAGATTATAAGCCATAGGCAGGGATCATGTTTATCTTATTGTTCTGTAAAGTGCCAGGTACACAGCTGACACTATACAAATTATTATTATTATTATTAATAATAATAATTAATTAATACCCTATCCTACTAACCAATTTGACTGATGTACAAAACTTTCTGATCAACTTCATATCATATTTGGATTCATGTTGGTTTGATTATTTTACACTAAAATAGGTATGTCATAAGGATGCGTGTAATCATATATCTGTGTCAGGCACACTTTTGGCATATGCAAACAATAATAAAAGCTGTAAAATGAAATACAGTTTAAAATGCAATTTATCAAAGCCTCCAATGCACATAAGTCACAGCTGGCATCAATTATAGAATGCTAAATTGATACCAAAAAAATGTGTCAACCCCGAGAAAACAACATTTTTCGTATCTACAAAAGGTAACTTAAGTGAGATCTGTTGAGTATTGACACAATTGCTGAGACTTTTCCATACAAGAGCTCAGGATTTCAAATTTGAAGATATTCCACCCTTCTTCAGATGCTGAGTTCCAATCCAAACAAAATGCATTGTGTAAAACGCAGCAGGTTTTGTGGAACACTCTAGACCACTCATATCCTGGTCTTCAACAACCTCTGCAGGCACAAGCTCCATTGAAGTTATTGGTGCTTGCAACAGCAGAGTACTTTAAAGTCCAAATCCTCTGTTTCTAAAACACTACTTGCTGCAGTACCTGAACAATACTTGTCTTGAAGTGCTGCTTCATTAACTCCAAAAGGTCATTGATTTAAAGGCATCCATCATAGTGAGGATTTGCCTCACCCATAAACCATGCCTAATTGGTAACATGGAAACACTCCAGGAGGAATTTAATTCAGTGTGGGGGGATGGCAAGTGAGCTATAGGATGGGTCAGTCCAAGTCAGCAGAAGGAGAATGGTGCTTGGGTAACAGTACACAATATCTGGAACTGAGGAAGTGATACCGGTACTGCCACCAAATTCTCCCCTTGCAGAGCATGCTAGAGTTATGGGTATGAGATGGTGTAGATGGGGAATCGCAGACCATATATGCTAATTGTCCCAGTTAGACCTCAAAAGTCAAGGTGATTATCTAGATTTGAGATGAGGCCTGACAGAATTTGTTCACATACATTGGAATCAATATCATGAATAGTTTTGTCAGCTTTAGACAGAAATGAACATGCTTCCATGAGTTTAATCATCTTTGTCAGGAAAGTATCCAGTTTCCCCAGTCTGTCTGAAATGTGGCGGGGAGGCAGTGGGGTACTTTCCTTCTTTGAATATTGAACTGAAAGGCAACTGGCTTGCATTACAGTTGTGGTTTTTTCCAGAGAGGATATGTGATTCCCAAACTTCACCAAACATTCATGAAAATTTGGATTACCTAAACCTGTAAGGCATTGCAGAGAAGTTAGGTGTGCGCCATGGAGGGTGGGCGGCCCATCATACTGATTTCCATGTATCAATGCCTCCATGTGTGGGCGATTGGTGGAGATGGGTGGAGTGCAGGAACACACCTGCACCGGCGTTCACATGGACACCCAGTAGCCCACATGGGCGAGGGGTGGGGTGTCTCGTGTGAAAAGGGCCTCTTCTGTTGGTAATTGCAGGAGGAATGGATAGCATCAGTTGATTAACATATATCATAACCAACTAGACGTATGTAGTTCCGATTTGCGCACTTATGCAAACAGATAGAGGGCTCTTTTAGACGAGCGGCGCTCCGTTTCGCATCGCCATGGTGCATATTTTGAAACCTCCGCCTGATCTAATTAGATGAGACAGAAGTGGTTTAATATGCGCATATTATGGCGGTGGCACATTTTTAAAGTCCGCTAATTAAATACCTCGATTGTGAGGTATTTAATTTGCAGACTTTAAAAATGTGCCACCATCCTAATATGCGCATCTTAAGCCACTTCCGTCTCGTCTAATTAGATCAGGCAGAGGTTTCAAAATATGCGCCATGGCGATGCGAAACGGAGCGCCGCTCGTCTAAAAGCGGCCAGAGACACATACAGCCAGATTGATTAAACCTTTACTGGGGAGTAAGGGCAGGAAGCGTTGTCTCCTTCTCCCTGACTGGGATCTATCATTGCCAGATCAGAATTTCAAAAATAAATGGCATTATGTAACTGTAGCATTCTGAAATAAAGGATGTCCATTTTGTTCTTGAGAGATGTGGGATTCTAAAAGGGAGGTTTCCTCCTGCCTTTAATGGTGGCAATTAGAGCCACTTGTCACACTCCCTAATAGGAGTCAGGCAAATATGGGATGGTCAGCACCAAAATGGTTGCAGCCCTATAGCTGCGGTGGTGGTTTTTGGTGAGATACAGAGAGAAGGTCTGCAGCATTATCTCCAGCACCGACCAGGGTTGCCTGGGAGGAGGTCTGGTTGACACGAAAAGCGTAGTCACGGGGCAGGAGAAAGCCCCTCCCTGTCTCCATTTTGGGATAGTTGTGACGTATCAACAGCTCCTGCTCAGTTTGTGGTCAGGACCCAAAGCAGCAGCACCCACCCTCCCTCCCTGTAGCCCTGTGGGTTCTTACCGGTTGCCAGTTTGGGCCAGGGAGAAATTTTTACAACCTTAGATTGGTCATTAAGATTCCTGGTTTTCGCCTTCCTCACAGTGTGAGTTTAATTTGAACTGATTGGCAATTTAGTAATAGTTAATGGGTTGTAGTGTTGCTGAGATTTCATGTTAATCATATTGTCGCACTCTTTGCAGGGGTCCAGTACTACTGTTGTTTAAATAGAGAAATAAGTAGAGTGGGAGTCATCTTTTTATGAGATGGGGAGGCAACATCTGGTACAGAAGCAGGGCACAGCAAGCGCCGGAGTTGCATCCCTGGGAGGGGTGCACTGTTAGGCAGGCACGGACAAGCATGGCCCCCAGCTTTCATGCACCCCACTCCTTACTCCAGGCAAGAAGGACATTGTCCCCTTCAACCATGGCAACATGTCTGGGAACAAAGGGGAAACACTGTAGTTAACAGAATTGGAAATGGGACTGGAGGGTACATCCAGGCCATTTTCCTGCCAGTTACTATGTTGATCTGTTCTTTGGTTTCTGTTGTACTCAACCCAAATTGCCAAGTGCAATCCCCCCACCTATCCTTGATTCAATTCTAATAAAGAGCCGTTAAAATCCAACACTTGGTCCTTGTTTCATTCCGGATGCATCAGCAAGGGATACCTGACAATCCTCTGGCCTTTCTGTTGAATTCTCCTAGTAGGTGGGGAAGATGACAGTCTCCATGGATGCTTTCCCTTTCATTCATGGTGAATTTTTGCTTGGATAACCATGTTTAAATTAATTTCCTTGAAATGCTTTGTATAGTAAAATGGTGATTGACTGCTACAAGACAGGCATGAAGACAAGGCTCTTACCATGAAGAGTTTAAAGACTCACAGAAGCATTAGTATTATCTTTGAGCCTGTTCTTTTCTTTGAAGAGAGAGTGCGGGGTGTCAGGCCTGCAGTCGTTAAGTTGCTAGAGTGATGTAACTGACTCCCACCCCGCCACAAATGATTGGATTTTCCATACTTATAAGACTGTCGGGTTATCTGCTTGGCGCAGGATTTCTAAAAGCCTGAAATCACAAGACTCAATAAAACTGTGAGAATTTCATCTTTCAGTTTATAAAGAAGTTTAATTTTAAACAGAAGTTTAAACTGTGTCTATTTTATTACTTTGTAAAGTGCCAGGTACACTGCTGGCGCTATATAAATGTTTGTTAATAATAATAATAATAAAATTTCTAGCCCTCCTGCATACTGAGAAAAGCTTTCAAATGTGACTGCAGCATGCACCTTAGGGGTCAGAAACCTAAAGTCAAATAAAAAGAAACACCCACCCCCCTCTCCCTTTATTTTTTTTTAAGTCTTTTGGCTTTAAAGCCAAAGTTATGATTTTAGGGAACTGATTCATGATTGTTTTTAGAGACCAAGTAGTACAGTGATATCTTTTATTGGACCAACTCCAGTTGGTGGAGGTTTGCAAGCTTTCGGACCTCACAGGGTCCTTCGTCAGGCAGGTCTGCGGTTACAACCACCTTCACCAACTGAAGTTGGTCCAATAAAAGATACCACTTTACAACTTTGTCTCTATTGCCTATATTTGGGACCTACACGGCAAACCCTACTTTCTCTACACTGCTATGAATGATTGTTTTTGGAACATTCAGGTTTAGCAACTGTAGGTCAGCTGTTTTGTGGAGCACCTATTGTATAAGACAGTGGGTGTTTTTAAAGCAGACAGCCCCATGCAAGGACCTCCTGTCCCTGCGTGGGGTCCGTCTTGTCTGAATGTCATGGGGGAGAGGGTCCACACATCTCCCCCACCTCTCCCCATGCACTGGGCTTTCAGAAAAAAAGCCAGAGTGCCTTGTGCACAGACGGAGTGGGCGTTGTGTGGGCAGGGTGGCACTGGCTATGCATTGGGATGGCTCGTGTGAAGCGCTCTCCCGCACATTGTGCCCATGCACTGATCAAGGATCCCCTGCCTGCCCGTCTTGTCTAAAAATACCCAGTGTGATGACCTGTGCACAGGTCAGATGTACTACCTCCATCTTGAAAGTCAGGGTTCTGGAGTGCAGACATAAGGCAGAGTCAGCAGCAGCTTGCTTGAACAGAGGTATCTGGTTCCTCTTGTGTCACCGTTAAGACAATTTTGAAATATTATATAGTTTAGTTTCCTAATGCAGAAACACACACAAACATCTACACTGTTGGGAGACATACACTTCAGAACTTGAAAGTACAGTTAGTTGCTGTGCTGATAAATTTAAGTGTTTGCAGAGGGGACAATTCATGATTTCAATCATGATACTGGTTAAAAAGTCTTGAAAACTTAAAAGTTTGGGTCTATTTTTCTTTGCCTTCTACTGACTGAGGTTTTTATGGTGCGGAAGAAATATGTTTCCCAGTCTTCGTCTGTAGCCAGTCAGTCAGCCTAGAAACTTAAAGAAAATGATTGGTTATTCTAGGACTTTAAAAGTTACCACAAAGATCAAAAGATGCACAGTAAAATCATGAGAGGTGGCAACCTTTTTGCTGCAAACTCCTTCATGAGACACTGTGGGTAAAAAGAGACGTGACAGAGGACCGCTGTGGCCAGGACCTCATCTGCATGTCTGTGCAGGCGCCACCAGATATTGACCCGGGATTGCCCTAAGCCATGACAGCAGCTAGCCCAGGCTCTGACCTCAAAAAACCCCTGAAGTTACAACCCAGGCTAAGGCCCACCTGACCGGGTCATAGCAGTCTGGCATGTCTGTTTGCCATGCAATACCCAGCCTGGGCTGGGAGATGCCATTGTAGTCTGCGATTGGCCATCATGGCTGCCCATCATAGTGGGGGTGGGGCACTGGAAGCAGCACGAGTCCATCTATCTGCACGTCTGTTATGGCATTCTGGATGGTGGCCCAGCCACAGGCATGTATGTTTGGTGCCCTGACTTGGCCTGGACCACATCTGCTATGGATTTCTAGCCCAGGTTGCCGCTGTCACATGTGTTTTTACCCTCTGGCTTGTTTTCTTACAAGAAGGGTTGATTTTACTCAAAGTAGTCTTGTTTTTAACTATTTAATGCATCCTTTCCACAGCCTTGCAAAATGCATATCACATACCATACTTACCTTGCTGCAAGATTAGATGGCAAGCATCAGAATGAGGAAAGCACAATCTTTATTTTTTGGCATCAAACTTCCGTTTCTTAAAATGCAGATAGTAGCTTGAAGAGTAACATATTCATGAAAAGCTGAGGTGCTTTAAGGTTTAAGATATGGCATGGAAACTTTGTTGGAATGAAAGTGAAATTAGTTTAAGAGTAAAAATAGATTTCAAATGGTAGTATTTCTTTGCAGATCAGGAGCTGTGAGTGGTCATATATACAGCCACTTTCTGAATGATGGGTACTGGTATAATTTGCTACTGTCTTGTATTGTAAATATTACTGTCCAGAAAGCTGATTGGAAAGGAGGGGAACTGGACCTGCTGATTTTTCATCTGTGTGTATGTTTGTTTGTGTGAGAGAGATTTAAAACTTGTTAGAGTTGTGTGTGCCTTCTCTTTTCTCCCCCCTCTTAAATCTCTGTAGAATGAGTACTGCTTGTTCGTTTTTGTTCTTGGCCAAGTCTAATGTCTGTGGTGACAGAACTGCGAGCAGTGCTGAGGGTGGAGGAATGGGGCAATTTTCCCTGAGCCTCACACAAAAGAGGACCCTACAATGGGCCTGCTTTAGCCTTGTGTATTATGGAATAAATGAGCTTCATGTGTCTGACTGTCCTGGCCTTTCAGAAACCTCTGCATAGACCTTGATGGGATAAAGCTGGAAGTTGTGGGAAAGGTTATTCTCTGCTCCACCAGCTGAATTCTAGGAGGCAAATGGTACAAAGAAAAGAAAATACTAGGGGAAACTCTGGAGGGAGTGCTTCGTTAGTTTTCCTGAGGCCTCCAGGAAAGGTTTGCAGCTTACAAATGGAGTAGTTTATTCTCCTGGTCTCAATCCAAGTAAGAATTCAAATTTTTATTTATTTATTTATTTATTTGTCATATTTATTAGTCGCCCCCTCATGTCTACGGCATCTCTGGGCAGCTTACAACCAATAAAAACAAACAACAGTCATAAAAATTATCAATTTAAAACACTTTAAAACAACCCCCCATTATTATTATTAACAAATATTTATATAGCGCCAGCAGTGTACCTGCCTGACACTTTACAAAGTAATAAAATAGACACGGTCCCTGTCCCTAGGGCTTACAATCTGAGAGACAGGAGCTGGGGGAGAGACTTAGGAAGGGGAACAGAGGGAGAGACAAGGGGTCTAACATTCATGAAGATGCGAGGTCTCAAGTGCACGTACTTGGCTTGGTTACGATGAGAATGACAGCAGGCAGGTCCATGTTGCAAGGATAAGGGTAAACCGATCGTAGGTATAGGAATAGTGGCTCAGCAGGATAAAGAGTCAGACAGAGCAGAGCGAAAGAGGTGAGTTTTAAGGAGAGATTTGAAGGTATGAAGGGAGGGGGCAAGGCGGATGTGGACAGGGAGGGAGTTCCAGGCATGGGGGGCAGCAAGTGAGAAGGGACGAAGGCGCTTAGGGGAGCAGGGAAGGCGTGGAAGGGTGAGAGAAGGGACAGAGGAGGAGCGAAGTGCACGGGCTGGAGTATGGAGGGCGATAAGTGCAGAGAGGTAGGGGGGAGCAAGGTTGTGAAGAGCTTTATAGGTGAAGACTAGGAGCTTGTGCAGGATTCGTTCAGGAAGGGGAAGCCAGTGAAGCGAAGAGAGGAGGGGCTGCACATGGTCGAAGCGACTGGCGAGGTAGATGACCCTGGCAGCAGAGTTTTGGACAGAGATGAGGGGAGAAAGGTGAGACCGGGGAAGGCCAGTGAGAAGGAGGTTACAGTAATCGAGGCGAGAGATGACCAGAGCATGAACAAGAGTTTTGGCAGACGAGACAGAGAGAAAAGGGCGAATCTTAGCAATGTTATGGAGGGAGAAGCGACAGGATTTAGCAACAGAGTCAATGTAGGGTTTAAAAGAAAGGGCTGAGTCAAAGATGAAGCCTAGGCTACGGGCTTGGGGGACAGGCAGGATGGTGACTCCATCAATAGTTATTGACAGTGAGGAAGGAGAGGAAGGATGAGGGGGGAAGATAAGGAGTTCAGTTTTAGCCATGTTGAGTTTGAGTTGACGTTGAGACATCCAGGTAGAGATGTCAGAGAGACAGTTGATGAGACGAGCTTGAACAGAGGGAGAGAGAGAGGGAGTAGAGAGATAGAGTTGAGTGTCATCAGCATAGAGGTGGTATTGGAAGCCATGGGAGGCAATGAGTTTGCCTAAGGATGAGGTATAGATCGAGAAGAGGAGAGGGCCAAGAACAGAGCCTTGAGGAACACCAACTGAGAGGGGGAAGGAGGAGGAGGCGGAGTTGGAGAGAGACACATTAAAGGAGCGGTCAGAGAGGTAGGAGGAGAACCAGTTATGGACATAGCCACAAAAGCCAAGGGCGTGAAGGGAATCCAGCAGGATTCCATTACTTTGACATCCTTAAACTCCACCCCCCCACACCTACCCCACTCTCCCCTCTGATGGCCTGGGCGAACAGCCAGGTCTTGCAGGCTTGGCAGAACGCCAGCAGACCTGGGGCCAGGTGAAGTTCCTCCAGAAGGGAATTCCAGAGTCGCGGCTCGGCCCTCCCACCCCACCCCCCATCAAATGAATTGATGCAGAATAGAGCTGAAAAGGGTAGCTCATTTGCTAACCGTGGGTAATACCCACAATTTCAAGTACTGCAGTGAGTGCTTGATGGAGTACCCGATTATTGATTGGGTACCTGCATACCCCCCCAAATAGGTAATTCCAAATAATGATTTTTATTTTTTTTCAGTTACCAATCAGTAAAGCTAGACAGAAAACTAAAAAATCGGGACTAAAAATTGACATTCTGGAACATTAGGTACTTAATTGGGTCAAAATCAGGTACTGATTGGTATAGAATATTTTCAATTTAATTTGGGTACTGGAAATTCAATGGGTATAACCATTTTTGTGGATACTTGTTTCAGTTCTAATGCAGAGGCTGGGATGGTGATCTTATCTCAACTCTGTAGATCCTGGATAGCTGGATTTGAAGCATTTCCTATTTTCCCATTATATTTCGGTGCAGCTATGATTGAGAAATGTCTATCAAATGGTAGGATGACCTATGCTTTGAAAATGCTGCAATTAGATCTAACAGAATAGTGGAGTGTCAGAGAAGTTGGCTGCTTGATGCCAGGTGAATGAAATAACTGCACAAATCTAGATGTTATCAGGGCTAGGAATACCTTACCTTGAAATCAAATGGGTAGTGGTTTTATCACTTTCATATCCATTAGGCCTCAGTGCCTTCCTCAACTGAAATCAACCAAACTACCTTAGTGAGAACCCTATTCAAGCCTTGCAAAGCAAGTGACTGAAACAGTTTGCTTAATTTATTTGGTTCTTTCAAAATCTATTGAAAACTTGACACCAAGATCTATTAGACTATGAAAAGTGACCCAAGGAAAGAGATAGAAGCTCTTCCACTAGGAACATTTCAAAGTAGGCAGAGTAAAGCACTAGAAAATATTCTGTAAAGCAATGGCAGCAGATGGCATGGATACCATTTTCTACAACCATAGCATTGTAGTATTCAAAGGTATCTCAAGGGTTATTCCCTGCTCCAAGCATAGAATCATAGAATGTCAGACTTGGAAGTATCTGGTCAACCACATACTTGAGGTACACACACAGTTTTATTATGTTCTGATGTCTTTATTGGGTAAAAAGACAAAATTAACAAACAGATGACTTTTTGATCCTGCTGAGCTTTAAAAAATGGCAAAATATACAATGTACCTTATAGCTAATGAAGAGTCTCCCAAACTAGTCATGCCACTTGCAATAGGACTCATGATCCCAGTTGAAGTTTGGTATAATTTACACATGTCTTTTGCTGCGCTGTGGTTGTGGGATTATATTAATCTTCAAAATGGAGTCACAGAGACAAAAAGTTGAGAAACAGTTTACAAAGGATTACTGTTTTAGCAGGATGTACTCAAGTGAAAACACATTGTTAATCATGCATACATTGTACATCTTCAAAAACGGTACTACTTTCAGATAATTAGCACATCATTACATTTTTATAAATGGTGTTAAAATGCTAATAGTAGCTCAACCAACTACCATTTATGGAGACATTGCTTGGTAGTTACTTATTGTACTCATAAAGAAATAATTTATCCTTGCCTTGATTTTTCATACAATATTGTGCAAAATCTGTAATGTATTTATATCCTAATTTTTCCTGGGATAATGTGTATTTTGCCACTCGTCTGCAAAGGGGACAGTTTATACAGCTGCCCAAGCCAGCTGATAAACTTTATTTTGAGTAAATGTTATTTATTGTCACAGAGAATACACAGTGCTCTAAATGTATTTCTTTGCAGCAAACGTGGACACACACACTACTGAAAAATTTAAAGTCACGTGTATCTATAAGACAACCAGACATCATACTTTAGGTGTGATACTCCTGCTACCAGCGCTGTTTTCCCACTGCCAAAATTCAGCACCTTTGAACATTGGTTCTAAATAACTTTGCCAGTCACTCTCTCTCACACACACTTTCTAAATATAACCTGCTATCCAGCTGAGAGAAGCAGAGTCACAAGAAACTGAAGTTAAGCTCACAAACTATTTTCAATTCTATGTATGGTAGTTTTTAAACTAACATGGCTTGGGGAGGGGGGCGGTCTGTGTCCACTGAGTGGAACAGCCATGAAGTGCCCACTCAGGTGCAGTATGTGGGGAGGGATTCTAATGGGTGGCTTCCTGTGTGGCTCCCGGCAGCTCACACACACTCCCCCTGCCACAGACCATGGAGGAGAGGAAGAAGGCAGGGTTGGCCTTTGAAACTGACATATTCCGACTGAGTGCTGGGGAACCTGGGCTTCCCAGTACTCCTGTCCAGTTCCTGCAAAGGCTGTTTCCCTGCCGACAGTGCCTCTGAATGGTGGACCACTCAGTTGACATGGCTGGCTGCTGTCATTAATACATGCTGGGGATTCGTGAGCATCTGCTCCTACACACTTTTTTGGCTGCAATGACTTTTTCACCAGTGCTCTGTGAATGGTCAAGAGTGTGTGCTGCATGGGCCACAGTAACATGCACCCACCCACACCACCTTCACACGAGTAACTACCTCTCATTTTCATCTGGCCAAGCCCTGGCAGCATCGGTGCTTACCCGATGTTTGTTGGCTGTTTGGGATTGGATGAGGGCAAGCTGACTGAGGTTGAATCCCGACAAGATGGAGGTGATGGTGATGGGAAGGACAGTGGATATGGTGGTGTTCCCATCGTTGATGTGGTCCGCCCTCCACTGGTATCCCAGGTCCATAGTCTGGATGTGCTCCTCGATTCACAGGTCTGCCTGGATTTCCACGTGGAGGCTGTGGTGAGGAGTGTGTTTTGCCAGTTACATCTGGTGCAATGGCTTCGGCTGTATGTTTCAGATAGTGTCCTGGCCACCATCATCCATGCTTTCATTACCTCAAGATTGGAGTACTGCAGCACACTCTATGTGGGGCTGTTGCATTGTGCCTCAGTTTCCTCAAAGGGAAAATGCACTTAGTGGTCCAGGCCTGACATGATCTGGTCTGGAAATAAGGTGCTCTTTTCCAATATGTGGAAACTCAGTTGACACTTTGCTAATAAGTCAGCCAGCTCAGCAAAATATTGTAAAGACAATTTATTTATAAATGAAGCTATGAGACTTAAGATTATAAATATAAAGCAATTATTTACTTAAGTTCAAATAAAGACATAGTACAAAAGAAAAAGTGTCAGTCAAAAACACATGGTTTGAGAAGACATTTCTTTTCAAAGATTCAAAGATCTTAACATCTATAAGATATAACATATGCTCTAAGTATTATTGCTATGGTTGACTCAATGCATCATAAAGAATATACATTAATATTATCCAGTCCTTTGTCCCATACTGCCATATGGATATGAGAAAAGCTCCAAGGAAGGAACTGTTTCTGAAAAATCCAACTCTCCTCTCCCTTCTTATAGAATGAAAATTGCTTGGAAGTCAGCTAAAAATGACATCAGGTCAAAACTGCTGACAGGGAGAGTTTTCTCAGAGTACATAGTAGGAAGCCTGTTAATACATACTAAACAGGTTGCTATCATCTAAGATAGGATTAACAATGAGTAAACTCCAAACAAACAAGGCCTCTTCCTGGCTGCTTGGGAGTCATGTCTCTTGACTCTAGTCAACAGTGAATGTTGATTTCTTTAAGAGACAGACTGGCTGATTACATCTTCTATTCCAGTATCTGGTCAAGAGTTCAGTAGAAAGGTCACTATAGGACAGCTCTTTAGGAATTCACCATACAGAGAGGCAAATTCTGATTTCCAATATATTGAAACACAGATGGTCAAAAAATATATGCCTATATACAGGCTACATGACAGGGCTGCCTATGGTGATGATCTAGAGACTGCAGCTAGTGCAGTCCATCTCCTTATGGGGACAGGTTGCTGTGAGCACATTACATCAGTGTTCTGGGCTCTTTACTGGCTGCCTATAGTATTCTGGGTCCGATTCAAGGTATTGGTTTTGACCTATAAAGCCCTATATGGATGTGGTCTGACTTACATGCAGGAACGCCTTGCTCACCATGCTCTGGAGCGGCCTCTGTGGTCCTCTGGGAGCACCCTTCTTGAGATCCCTCGTGTGGCCTGGGGGCCACTATGGAGAGGGTGTTCTTGGTAGCCACACCTAGGCTGTGGAACTCCCTCCCAGTGGAGGCCCGGGTGGCCCAGGATCTCCCCTCCTTCCCTTGTATGTGTAAAACCTGGTTGTTCCACCTGGCTTTTGGCAAAGGAGATGGGGTGTAGGGTGGGATGGGGGAAGTTTGGTTTTGTGCATTCTGTTTTTATTGTATTTCTTGGTTTTATGGATTTTATGTGCTTCAACATTGTAAACTGCCCCAGGCTGCTTGCAGCAGGAGAGGTGGGGTAGTAAATTATTTTATAAATAAATATAAATACAAATTCAAGTGGGTGGTCAGTGGGTGGACATGGGTTATTGTGCCTCATTTAAAAACTGTCTATGTTTACCACCAGTCTCTCTCATCATCTCTGCTTGATTCTGAGGTCCCATTGAAATCTATGGGAATTTTGCTATTCAGTTCAGTAGGAGAAGATTTGAATCTTTTAGTGATCTAAAAAAGAGTCCAACTCCATTTTGGAATGCTGGTTGACTTTCTGAGCATGCCATTAAGCTTCCTATTATCTGAGAAGCAATGTCATTCTTGGGGTGAAAAGGCAGGTACAATTCAGGAAGGGGAAGCCAGTGAAGCGAAGAGAGGAGGGGCTGCACATGGTCGAAGCGACTGGCGAGGTAGATGACCCTGGCAGCAGAGTTTTGGACAGAGATGAGGGGAGAAAGGTGAGACCGGGGAAGGCCAGTGAGAAGGAGGTTACAGTAATCGAGGCGAGAGATGACCAGAGCATGAACAAGAGTTTTGGCAGACGAGACAGAGAGAAAAGGGCGAATCTTAGCAATGTTATGGAGGGAGAAGCGACAGGATTTAGCAACAGAGTCAATGTAGGGTTTAAAAGAAAGGGCTGAGTCAAAGATGAAGCCTAGGCTACGGGCTTGGGGGACAGGCAGGATGGTGACTCCATCAATAGTTATTGACAGTGAGGAAGGAGAGGAAGGATGAGGGGGGAAGATGAGGAGTTCAATGAAATCAGTTGAAACATTTGTGCATCAAAGTACTTTTGTGCATTAAAGTACCATGCAACCTGAATAACGGTAACAGAATCTGATTCTTAACAGGTTAAGACACCATTTAAGAAAAGCAAACAATTTCAAATAAGCTATTAGTTCATTTTGCACTTCTACAGAATGTGCACTAAAATTTTCATCGCCATTTTTCCATGTTGTTTGATAGCATTTTGAAATTTGAATAAGGGTCTTTAGTAAAAAATGACTACTCATGTACTGGAAAAGCTTTTCAGCTAAAATGTAATAAGAAGCATGGTTCACTAGTCACAATAAAGCTAATGTTTCTCCAATTTAGTATGCATGGTTCTTCTCTGGGAATGGCAATGGCATATTTGACATTGGTGTCTAAATACAACCTAAAATAAAATGTATGTACTATTTTCTCATATGCCTCTTTTCAGTTTTATTCTCCCTCATTTCAGTCTTAAACATATTCTTCTTTTTCCAGATATTATATTCTATGTTCTTTATCAGTTCTCATTTTCTTCCTGTATTTTTATTTCTTTTCAAATTTCCCATAGAGATCTATGGTCCATTAATTTAAGATGCTCTACATTTTACCTATAATTTACCTTTACCTATAATTCCTTTAATTTTTTCTCCCCACCCACTTTAGTTCAGATCATTTCTCTTTGCTTGTACCTTCCTTCCTCTAATTTGTTCCCCTGTCTTGCTACCCTTTTGTTTGTCTGTTCTTTAAAAAAAAAAAAAAAAAGTAAATAGATTATAGGTGTGTTTTTTAACATCCTTAAAAGGCATTACTGCTTACCTTTTCTTTTCAGATAACTTCTCTGAATTGCCACTTCTCTGCTTTTAGAGCTCATTCAGATTTTTCAAAATTCTGAAAGTAGTGTCGGCACAGCAGTGAATCAAAAAAATTAGGTTGAGAAAATCACTGTTATTTAGGAAAGAAACAACATGCTGACATCTCTTGCAGCTTCATACTCTTCTCAACTAGTCCAGCTGTTCGTGAGTTTATGCTTCCATGCTGCCTTGTATGTTTCACAAGATTTATTTATTTATTTATAATTATATTTGTATGCTGCCCTCTCCTGTTACAAGCCGCTCGGGGCGGCTAACAACATTTTAAAACATATAATAAAATCCATTAAAATCAACATTTTAACCCCATGTTAAACCTTTTAACCCCACATTAAAATAACCCAACACTAAAACAATAAAACCCCACCCTAGCCCAACCCACCCATCCCATCTCCCTCGGAAAACAGCCAGGTCTTACACTGTCTATGGAAAGAGGGGAGGTCAATGACTAGGCGGACCTCCAATGGGAGGGAATTGCACAACCATGGTGCGGCCACTAAAAATGCCCTCCTCATGGTCAAAACCCGGGGGACTTCAAGGAGTGTGCCCCCAGCCGACCGCAGATTCTGATCCAAGATCTGGAGGGTAAGGCGGTTCTACAGGTGGGGCCCAGGCCATTTAGGGCTTTAAAGGTCAATACTAACACCTTGATTGGACCTGGAAGACTATTGGCAGCCAGTGCAGAGAGCCGAGCACTAGAGTAATGTGCTCGCATTGGCCCATCCCCTTCAGTAGACAAGCCGCTGCATTCTGCACAGCTGCAATCTCCAGACCATCACCAAGGGTAGCTCCACATAGAGCGCGTTACAGCTGTCTAATCTTGAGGTAATAAAAGCATGAATGATTGTGGCCAGGTCTGTGTCTGAGACATACCGCCTACGTTGACGTACCAGATGTAGTTGGCAAAATGCACCCTTCGCCACAGCCGCCACCTGCACATCCAGGGAGAGCTGCAGATCTAGGAGCACCCCCAGACTGCAGACCTGAGATACCAGGGGAGGAGGGACCCCATCAATGATGAGGGCCATCACTCCCCCGTCTTTCCCCATAATCACCTCCATCTTGTCTGGGTTTAACTTCAAGTGGCTCAACCTCATACAGTACCTCACAGCTGACAAACACCGGGTAACCACAAAGACTGCTGAACCTGGGTCTGATGAAAAAAAGAGATATAATTGGAAGTCATCAGCATATTGATGATGCCTTACACCAAGCTCTCTGACAACCTCCCCCAAAGGTTGTATATACACATTGAACAGGAGAGGGGATAAGACGGAACCCTACGGAACTCCACACGTGAGGCCCCAGGAAGATGATGAATAATCACCCAACACCACACGCTGAGTTCTCCCGGCCAGGAAAGAGCAGAACCATTCAAGAACAGTCCCGCTCATCCCTGCCCGGTCCCACAGCCAAGTTACCAACAACTCATGATCAACGGTATCCAATGCAGCCGAGAGTTCTAACAAAATCAACAGGGTTGAATGACCCTGCTCCAACTCTTGGGAGAGGTCATTGCCCAAAGTCACAAGTGCAGTCTCCATGCCGTAACCCAGACGAAAGCCAGACTGCGAGGGATCAAGGAAATCGACCCGATCCAGATGTTTCTGAAACTATCGAGCCACCATCCATTGAATAACCTTCCCTAAAAAGGGGAGATTGGAGACTTGCCAATAACTGGCCAGGACGTAATGTCCAATGATGGCTTCTTGAGCAGGGGTCGCACCACTGACTCCTTGAGGTGGTCCAGCACCCTGCCCTCCCTAAGGGAGGCAGGCCAGCAATGATCCTAATGTCTCCCGGCTGGCCTTGACCAGCGAGAACGGGCATGGATCTAATTCCCAGTAGGTGACTTGAACAGTCCCAAAAGCATCCCCCGCATCCAAGAGTGACACATCTTGAAATTTATCCCATAAAGCAGGCCAAGATGGGGGTTTAACTGCCTGAGGTTCACCCACTGTTAAAAGTGCTGCATCAAAACCATGATGGATTTGAGCGATTTTATCCGCAAAAATGTTCGCAAACAAGTCACAGAGAGCATCCAATAACTGTGAGTCCAGGCAAAGGGAGGCTGGACTGACCAGCCCCCTCACCACCTGGAAAAGCGAAGCTGGACAGGACTTAGAGGATGCAATGAGGGCAGCAGAGAAAGTCTTCTTTGCTGTTCGCACTGCTACAGCATGGGTACGTAATCAGACTCTGTCACAATTGGTCAACTTCAGTATGAGAACAACGCCACTGTCGCTCTAACCGCCACCCTTCTCGCTTCATCCGCAGCAGCTCCTCTGTGTACCATGGGGACCTGCATTGTCGGTAATTTGGAAGCAAATGCCTGGGAGCCACACAGTTGATGGCCTCCATCAACACAGAGTACCAAAAGGTCACAGGGTCATTGAGTGAGTGGCCATCGAAGTCAGAGGGAATATCCCTTAGAGCATTCCAGAACCTTTCTGGTTCCATCAGCCTCCGAGGGTGAACCAACCTAACTGGTTCCACACCCTCCCAGGGACTGATGTGTGCCAGGATCCTGGCCTGGAGGAGATAATGATCCATCCATGACAAGGGCACTGTTGACACCTCCTCCACTAATGGATCCCCTGCCACAAGGCCAGTGCAAAATATCATGTACAGGGTATGTCCTCCAACATGTGTGGGGCCCACAACTTTCTGAGACAGGCCCATGGTTATCATGGTGGCTATGAACTCACGTTCCACCCCTCCAAGGCTCATGTTGGCATGAATATTGAAGTCCCCCAGGACCATCATCCTGGGGGACCACAAGACCACCTCCAACACCAGTTAGTTCAGTCAGAGCAGGCAGGGAAGCTACTGTACAGGTAGGTGCCTGATATATCAGCAGTACCCCCACTCTGTCTCCGGCCAAATCCAACACCAGATGGAGGCCCTCCATTCCCATGATAGGTTGCACAGGAAATCTTCTCACAGACCATGTCTCCTTAAAAATAATGACTACACCGCACCACCACCACCCCGTCCCTCCAGCCGTGGCTGATGCTGAACGGAGTACCCGGCTGGAACAAGGTCTGCCAACATAGGCCCTGACTCAGTGTCCAGCCAGGTCTCTGTAATACATGCGAAGTTGGCCGCCAGGTCCAGGATCA
Source organism: Sphenodon punctatus (assembly GCA_003113815.1). Taxonomy (NCBI): domain Eukaryota; kingdom Metazoa; phylum Chordata; class Lepidosauria; order Sphenodontia; family Sphenodontidae; genus Sphenodon; species Sphenodon punctatus. The sequence continues at coordinate 2,522,358 of QEPC01008436.1, read as the reverse complement.
CCTCCTGAACCATAATAGACTTATTGGCAACTGACCTCACATTTATCAGCATCAAACCGAGACCAGGGGCCCTCCTCATTAACTATCACCTCATCACCTGACCAGGGGCCATTGAGCGGGACAGATCTGTCCCATCTCACAGATCTAACGCCTCCCAGAAGGACCGTAATTCCTCCCACCCGTCATGACCCCTATGGCTGCAGACACCCCCACCCCCATTCTGCCGCCCCAACCCTCCCCGGAGGCTGTCCCACCAGCCCTCCAAGGGAGATCTCCCCCTCCAATATCCCCCCATCCTCCACTGCCACTGGAGGATACCCCTCCCTCTCAAAAGGGTTGCACCCCTTCCTCACACCGAGGGGACCAATCCCTCCCTCCCTAACCCAATCCCATTGCCCCCCCTTCCAATAGGGAGAGCAACACATTTAGTATACACCCCTAAACAACCCACCTCCCCCAAAAAACAATACCGCCCACCCAACTTAATAACCTCCCAGTCCCACTAAAACCCATGCCTAAGGGCCCTTTAGCTTGGATCCCACATTTTGCGTGAAGATGCATACAATTTGCAAACCATTCAATAGCTAGTCAAGAACTGATTGTCTCTAGATAGTTAGCCCTTCAGGGCAGGGACCTGTCTTCAGTCACGGTTGTTAGACTCCAGGCACATTGCTGGTGCCATATAAATTATAAATAACAACATGATGGTTTCTTTTGTAAGTGATATCCTTAACATAAATCCAGAGATAGGAAATACTAGCCCCTGAGCCCTATTTGTTTGATAGAACTTCATTAATCTGGGCTATGGCTGAAAGAAATTTTTTGCCCTAGTTTCGATTCTATTGGAATCAAGTTTTTCCATCATTCTGCTTTCCAATTGGAACAAATGAAAAACCTTTCACCATTTTGCATGTGCACCCCACAGCCATAATACTCAGGAAAAATGGCTACTGCCATACAATAAAGAGTGAAGACAAATATGCATGTAACTCTGCTCTAACTTTTCTTCTGCATGTTACAGGGCTGTATCGGCACCCTGTGCATAAGAAATGTTAATGCGGAGTTAAGGTGCATATATTATCGTAAGCTGCCCTGAGCTGCCTTTGGCGGGAAGGGCAGGGTAAGAACTTTTTAATAAATAAATAAATGGTGTCAGTTTTCACCCAAAATGAAGTAATTTCAATCAACATTTCACCAACCATTCCATTTTGTTGAACTGGTTTGAATCAGTACTAAGCTGGTCTGGGTTAAAGGCCATGGCGGCCTTATACTAACCCCCATATACTAAGGTCAAGGTCCACCTAAATAATATCTCTCTCACCCTGCCATCCCATCCACCTCATAACATGTACCAATCTGGGACCAGAACCTCTGGTTAACATGCTTCTTGGGAAATACCTGTCAGGGAAGCACCTCCTACTCATGCCTTTGTTGTCTCCTTTAAGCTCAGCCACTCCCCCTTACTGGTCATGCACATGCATCTGACTCATCCCCACCGAAAGAATCTGACAACTACAATATGGTTGTACCTGATGCTTGTTCCTGACACTGTAAACCATGGCTGCACCTGCACTCTGCAACATAGTCACCTCGGCCAACCCCTTGCTTTATATCTTGTCATAGCTGGTCCAGCCTTTGCTATTGCTAGGCCTTAGGGATTTGCCCCTTTTTAACTTCCTCCATACCCCTCATGAGCCTAAAAACTATTGTGTGGGCCCCAAGGGCTGTATCCCTATACAATAACATAATAGTTTAGGTCATCCAAGCCTGCCACTAAGGTTTATGGAGGATATACTCTTTCTAACTAGGAAAATCCTAAAAGAGAACTGTAGTTAGTTTTTATTGTCTAAGGTGGCCTCTTATCTCTAGAATTTGCTGCCGAGGAAAATAAATCTATACCCAAACCAAACCACATTTACACTGATGATTAATCAGGGCCAGACTGCCCATCAGCTATATTGGAAAATTTAGGAGGCACAGCACGAGGATGTGCCTAATGAATCTCAAAACATCCCAGGCCCCCAGGGTGGCCCTAGTGTGCATCAGTGGCATAACTAGGTTTAATAGGAACCTGGGGAAATTAATGTTACTGTGCCCCATACCAACTGGGATGGGGAGGGAAAGGCAGGAGTCAAACAGCCCCTATTCGGCCTAGGCCCCACTTTTCTGCCAGACTCCCTCATTCCCTGTGTCCTGAATCGATCCCTGCAGTCAGCCAGGAACTCCCGCTTGGAGATCCGTCCGGTTTCCTAGGTAGCCATGTCTGAGTGGGCGTTCTCGGTGGCCGCACCACGGCTATGGAACTCCCTCCCGGTGGAGGTTCGCCTCTCTCCAGATCTCCCTTCCTTTCTCAGACAATGCAAGACATGGCTGTTTCACCAGGGAGGGGGATGGTTAGTGGGTGGGGGTTATTTTTTATTAGTAAAAGTATTAGGATTGCTTTTTGTCAGGTCTTACTGCTGGTTTTATTATGCTTTTATGAGGACACTTTGTGTATTTTTAGATGATGTTTTATATATATATTGAGAGAGAGAGAGAGAGAGAGAGAGAGGGTGTACAATGTCCTGGGCTGCCGTTAGCCTGGAGGGGGGGGATAGTGAGTATTATAAATAAATAAAGGAGGGGGGGGATAGTGAGACAAAGTGGGCACTAGAGTAGGAGGGAAAGTGAGTCACCAGAACAAACAAGGCATGAGGTGGTACTGGGGTAGGGAAGGTGAGGCATTTGGGAGGAGATGACAGCTGCTGACAGACATAGCACTGCTTTTGGCTCATTGGCACAGAGAGCTCTGGCACAGAGAAAGCAGCACATTTTGAAAGCCTGGGCCCTAGGGCAGTGGCCCCGCTTGCCCCATCTATAACTATGCCAGGCATGTGCATATCTGTTTGTATTTTTGTGTCAGAGTATTTTTAGGTGTGGGTGGCATTTGATTTGAGGGAAAGCGGGAAGAGGGATGTGATAGCAATTGATTTAGGAAAAAGGGAAACCAGCGGGAGAGAAAATTGGCTGGGGAGCGGAGGGGAAGTCACAAAATTGTTTTGTCCAGGACAGCAAAATAGCTAGTGCTGACCCTGTGTTCAATGAATTTCTTAATCCATTCTCTTGACTGACTTCAATTTTTTGTACCTCCTGCATTCATCATACTGATGCAAGATTATCCATCTCCGGCTTTTTGAGTTGTGCTGGGGGGTGGAAATGGGGTCATGGCGAGTTTGTCCCCTAAACTTGGGAAACACCATCCCTCCTAATCTAAGTAAAGCATGGTCACATACTCGGGTTGTTCATTGTTGATAGATGCTTATGATTATAATAATAGATGTACATAAAAGTTTTACAAGGCCACTGAATGAATAAAGTATCTATTAGTGGCTCAGGACTTCCTCTCTGAGAAACTACTTATCTTGAAAGATTTCTTAGTGCCTCTGGGGTGTTCTAGTTGCACTGCCAAGTTGAATGATTTTACAGCATGTCACGTGGTTTCTGTAGGAAACTGCTGGTCCTGCGAGTAAGCCTGCTATTTATCTAAATTTGTGGTTTGGTACTGTGTGCCGACACATGGAGTTTTCAGCTTCTTTGTGAGGTAGAAGTTAAAGGCTCAGAATATCAAAGGTAGGAGTGTGGATGCAGTAATACAAAGGAAGTTTCAAGTACCAAAATCTTCAAGGTATTTGAATTACCTTCTAATTATCATAGGAAGCTGTGCCTTCCCCCACATCTCCCAACAACACATTTCTGGAGCAAAATAATTCTGTCTAATCCATTAAATTTATTTATTTATTTATTTATTAGATTTTTACCCCGCCCCTCCTAAAGTAGCTCGGGGCGGGTTACAATAAAAATATAATACAAATATAAACCCAATCTATAAAATACATTAAAAGACTTACAAAGTACCAACCATTAAAACAGGACTAGGGAACAATAAATAAGGATAAAAGGAAATAAAACCTCTCCCCCCCCCCCAAAGGCCTGGGTGAACAGCCAGGTTTTACAATTTCGCCGGAATGTTAAAAGGCTTGGGGCCAGGTGAGCTTCCTCTGGGAGGGAGTTCCAAAGGTGCAGCCCGGCTACCGAGAATGCCCTCTCCATTGTGAGCCCCTGCTTAACCCGGGGGACCTCCAAGAAGGCACCCCCAGCAGACCGAAGGAGCCGCTCTGGGGTGTGGAGGGTGAGGCAGTCCCTGAGATATGAGGGGCCGAGACAGTGAAGGGCCTTATAGATCAATACTAAAACATTGAACCGGGCTCGGCACGCTACTGGCAACCAGTGCAGAGTCTGGAGCACTGGTGTTACTTGCTCCTGATGGCCCATCCCCGAAAGGAGCCGGACTGCCGCATTCTGCACTAGCTGCAGCCTTCGAACCAGGAACAAGGGCAGCCCCACGTAGAACGCATTGCAGTAGTCCAGCCTCGAGGTNACATACAGATGCAGCCTCCACACCAGATATAACTGGTGGAAGGCAGCCTTTTCCACCACCTCCACCTGTCAATTCAGGGGGAGATCTGAGTCCAATATCACCCCCAGACTCCGAAACTGAGCTATAGGATGGTGGACCCCCCCAATCAGGGGGGCTGACACCTCCCTCACTCTCCCCACCACCATCACCTCCATCTTATCAGGGTTGAGCTTCAGTCTGCTCTGCCACATCCAATCCACCACGGCCTCCAAACATTGGGATAGCACCGAGACTGCAGGGTCTGGGTCCGTTGAAAAAAAGAGGTACAGCTGAGTGTTGTCAGCATATTGGTGACACCGGACCCCAAACCCCCTCACAACCTCCCCCAAGGGCTGCATATATACATTTAATAACAATGGAGACAGAATGGAAACCTGTGGAACGCCGCAGGATAAGGCGTGGGGGCAAGATGTCTCAGCCCCCAACACCACCCGTTGGCTTCTCCCCAAGAGGAATGACCGGAACCATTCAAGAACAGTGCTGTCCAGACCCCCCAGGTCACACAGCCATCTCAACAGCAGCCCATGGTCCACGGTGTCAAAAGTGGCCAAGAGATCTAGCTGGATGAGAAATGTTGAACATCCTGCATCCATCTCCCGGCGGAGATCGTCAACCAAGGCCACCAATGCTGTCTCGGTGCCATAGCCAGGGCAGAACCCAGATTGAAACGGGTCCAGGAAATTGATGCCATCTAGATGCGCCTGGAGCTGAATCGCCACCACCCGCTCAATAACCTTCCCTAAAAAGGGAAGGTTAGAGACAGGTCGGTAGCTGGCGAGCGTGTACACATCCAGAGATGGTTTCTTCAGCAGGGGGAGCACCACAGCCTCTTTGAGGCTGGGAGACAACCTCCCCTGCTGCAAGGACGCATTAACCACCCATGCCAGCACCGTCCCCAGCGTCTCCCTGGAGGCTTTCACCAACCAGAACGGGCACAGATCAAGTTCACAACAGGTGGCTCTCACAGACCCCAAGACATCCACCACATCAGCTGGTGTCACTTCCTGAAACTCCCCCCACAAAGATGGACCAGACAGGGCCTCCATCACCTCACGCTCTCCACCTACTGCCCCCAATCCAGCATCAAAGTCACTCTGATTCCGAGCGATCTTGTCTGCGAAGTAGGTGACAAACTCCTCACAGCGGGCCTGGGACAAGTCCCCGTCCAGGCAGAGGGGGACCGGACTGACCAGCCCCCTCACCACCCAAAACAGCTCCACTGGGCATGACTTCGCAGACGCTATGAGGACAGCAAGGAATTCCTTCCTTGCTGTCCTCACAGCCTCAACAAAGGACCGCAACTGGACCTTATGGAGAAGTCGGTCAGAGTCAGATCGAGTCCGACACCAGCGTCGCTCCAGCCTCCTGCCTACACGTTTCATACACCGCAGCCCCTCAGTAAACCAAGGGGCCCTGAGGTGACGAGACCGAGGCAGGGGGCATCTCGGAGCCACCCTGTCAATGGCCTCCTCCAGCAACCTGTTCCAATGCTGGACCAGCTCATCAACAGAGTGACCATCCAGGTCTAAGGTTAACTCCCTTAGGACCTCTTGGAACCTCTGAGGTTCCATCAGCCTCTGAGGGCGGACCATTCTAACTGGCCCATTCCCCTTCTGGAGGGGGTGCGCTGAGAGACTGGCCAGGAGATAATGGTCCATCCATAACTAGGGCACCGCCCTGACCTGCCTGACTACCGGACCCCCCGCCTCAAGGTCAGAACCGAAGATCAGGTCGAGGGTATGCCCACCCATGTGGGTTTGAAAATGATCAAAAAGAATATCAGGGAAACATTGAACAAATTCTAAACTTTTATAAACATTGAAAAAATCATTGTAATATGCTTTTCACCTTGTAATGAGGTGAATGTCTCTTATTGTACCAGCCTAGTTAATGTTGACTCTGAAAACAATGGGTGTCAACCATTTACTGTGACCTCCTTTTCATTGCCAAGATCCCTTTATCTTTTACTACCACTTATAATTTCTATAGTTCTATAGTTCTACTAGTCATACACAGCGCTGTACAGATACACAGATACACATAAAATAAAGATAGTCCCTGCTCCATGGAGCTTACAGACATAGACAACTACAAATAAGAGTGTTCCTATGAATAATGGACTGCAGAATGCAGGTACTCAGTAAATTTATTTCAGTTAAAAGTGGCTGAAATCCACAAGACTATGATAAGGATAGGGCCTGGGTTCCTGATTTAAAAGCAATCTCAAAGCTATTTAGCTATCTTCCCATACCACTTTGGGATGTGCTAAGAGCAGGGTCTCTAGCACATCCTCTGAGAATTTTCACTTTTCAGACAGTTGTGAAATGTCTATGGTTTTATATCTTTAAAGTATTTTGAGGTATATAAGCATTTTATGTAGTGGAATTAGAGTCAGGCTGGGTCAAAGTTTAGGGGTGGAAGCATACTACATTTGTAACAAGGTAATCAAGTTCTTGAACGAAGACCTTCATGGCCAGTTTTCAAAATTTGCCCTAACCTGCATTCAAGTTCAAGAACTTGATTCCCTTATTACAAATGTAGTCAACAGACTGTAGTATACTCTGGAGAACGTTTGTCCCCATATGCTAGAAATCCTTCCCCTTAAGCTTCAAGGTATGTCAGAAATGTCCTATTTTACCTTGACAGGAAATGGCAGGTTTAACATTTAATGAGTATTTAAAATGTGGTAAGAGTTTTCATTGCAGAAGGTGGTTCATTAATAAATTACTTTCATATGCATTAGCAAAAGTCATGCAGTGTCTGAAAAGCAGTATCTATACTGTGTAGGCTTTGCAATGTTATCACAAGGAACAGCATTTTTATTAAAATGTATTATAATTACCAGATCAGTGAAATATGTGTATGGTATAAAGTACACGGAAAGGTTAGGAAAATTACATATATCTTTGGGTTTGTTTCTGGAATGAAATCTGCTATACACAGGTCCTGGGGGGATGGGAGGAGAGGAAATCCTGAATCGGTTCTTTACTATATAATTTTGGTATCTAAGAACAGCAGTTGGGATTAGCTGGCTTGTCAGAAAAACAAGAATTTAGATGTTCAACAGAAAACAATTCACTCAGAGATTATTTGACTGTACACAGCTGCTGCAAGTAGAAAAAAATAAGAATGCAATGAAATGGAAAGGTTTTATTTTTGGATATGAGCTGAAAGTAATGGGATCACCCAGTCTGATTTACATACGGTAATCTGCATGCTCTGAAAGTGGATTACTCTGTTTATTTATTTGTTTATTCATTTTTATATTTGTATGCCTCCCCCTCCTGCTACAAGCATCTTAGGGTGGCTAACAACATTTAAAAACATATAATAAAATCCATTAAAATCAACATTTTTAACCCCACATTAAAATAACCCAACACTAAAACAATAAAACCCTAATCGAACCCACCCATCCCATCTCCCTCGGCAAAGGCCTGGCAGAACAGCCAGATCTTACACTGTCTACAGAAAGAGGGGAGACCAATGGCCGGGCGGACCTCCAATGGGAGGGAGTTCTACAGCCGCAGTGTGGCCACCAAGAACATCCTCCTCATGGTCGACACCCTATAAACCCACGACCTCAAGGAGGGCACCCCCAGACAACCGCAGAGGGCAATCCAAGATCTGGAGGGTGAGGTGGTCCTGCAGGTAGGTGGGGCCCAGGCCATTTAGGGCTTTAAAGGTCAACACCAACACCTTGAATTGGGCCTGGAAGACTATTGGCAGCTAGTGCAGAGAGAGGAGCACTGGAGAAATGTACTTGCATCGGCACGTCCCCTTCAGGAGACGAGCCACCGCATTCTGCACCAGCTGCAATCTTTGGACAATTACCAAGGGCAGCCACATGTAGAGCGCATTACAGTAGTCTAATCTTGAGGTAATAAAAACATGGATGATTGTGGCCAGGTCCAAGTCTGAGACATACTGCCTACGTCGACGTACCGGATGCAGTTGGCAAAATGCACCCCTCACCACAGCCACCACCTAGACATCCAGGGGGAGCTGCAGATCTAGGAGCACCCCCAGACTACGGACCTGAGATACCAGGGGAGGACAGACCCCATTAATGATGGGGGCCATCACTTCCCCGGCTTTCCCCACAACCATCACCTCCGTCTTGTCAGGATTTAACTTCAAGCAGCCTGCCCTCATCCAGCCCCCACAGCTGACAAACACCGTTTAAGCACTGAGACCGTCGGACTGTTGCATCTAGTATTTAGACAGCTTGGGTTATATATTCTCTAGCAAGACGACATTAAAAAAATAAGTTTAACTTGACAGGTTTCTGCAAATTTGCTTCTTTCTCATACTGGCTAACTTCAAATTTTCAAATCCAATGAGGTACACCCATATACAGTTCCATATACAATAAGCATCCCTAAAGGATGCTTACACACTTTGCACATTAGAACAAGAATTATCTAACTGAAACCATAGATGGGTGTTTGGGGGGAGGGGGTTTGGATAGATTTATGTCCATAGAAAAGTGTGTCATACAAACAAATACAGTCATTCTTAAAAATAGTCCATCTTTCAAATTCTCTACTGTCTAGGCATGGTCACACTTAGAAAACACTGTATGGTCAGTGCACCTTTTTGGTCTAGGGATTTTACAAAGTCTCCAGTACTCTGAGTATTGCATTTTTTGAAAAGGTTTTATCTATAGTGCTCAAGGTGATGGATATCATTTGGAATGTTTGGACATTTCCTTATGTCACATCAGATGTATGAACAAACTTTGGTGTGCCTTAAAAATCCCTTTGCAATGTGTCAATAGATGCTTCTGCATACTTTAACAGGTGGCGTTAAACATTATGCCCCGTACATGTTGTGAATTGTCAACTGGGGCAATCCTCCACTTGTACCAGATTGTGTACACATAATAGCTCATGAGTAGCCACTGGTAGGCTTAGAAGCTTCCCATGAACTGTTTGGGGCAGGCAGGGAACTTACCATCCTGCTGTCAGGCTCTAGGAAGCAGGAGAAGCAGAAGCAGCACTGGTGGTGAAAGGTCGCAGGAGTATCCACTCATAACTCCACAGGACTAGACACCACTACAACTCCTGCTGCTCCCAGTGCTGCCACTCCACAGGACCTTCTGGCACTCCTGCTGCTGCTACTCCTTGAACCCCTGCATAAAGGCACGTCCTAGGGAGCAGCAAAGGGTGGTGACAGGAACAGGGTTGCTTCCTGGGGAGAAGCAAGTAGGGGTGAGAGGTGCAGCAGAAGCTCACAGATACTCCATGAAACCTGCTGCCTCTTCCATCACTGCTGCTTGCTGCTCCATGGGGCCCAGGTAAGTGTCCAGAATCGGGGACAGTGGTGACAGCAGCTCTCTTCTACAGCCGTACACTCCCCACTTGGCTCTATCTCCACGTTACACAAGCTACTTCATCTGAATGACTATTCAGGCCCATCATTTTGGGTACAAGTGAGGCATTTTGGAGTATTTTTGCAATGTTGGGGCATTTTTGGAGCTGCTCATATGATCTAGGGTTTGAATACCCATTACGCTAGGTGCATGGTTGCAACTGAAACATGCATCTAATGTAAGGTGAAAAAAATCCCAGTGTCTAGAGGTATGATCATTACTTTTGCTTCAGTCTTCACTAAAGTATTGCTTCTCAAGAAACAAATTGAAGTGTTTCATGGAGCCTCAAGTATAACATTTCTGCAGTGCTGTTAAGGAAGATTTTTGTCTGTTTTTAAAATACAGCCTAAAAGGCTGTCGGTATAAATAAGGCGACTTTTATATGAAACAGGGCTACTGCCGACAATGGGGAACACGTCACTTCCAGCAGCGCGGGGAGCATGGAAACACTCCCCGTGCCAGCTTTTCTTTCAATGCAGGACTCAGGAGGCACTTCAGTGCCTTGTATAAAAGCAGACTTAGGGAGAACATACGCATAAAATTCTGAAGAAAAGTGGAAGCATGTGGGGTTGCTATCAGCATTAACATGTGTCATTCTACTATGGTACAAAAAAATCTCACTTCATGCCCTTTTAATTATCAATCCAGAGAGAATGTGGCTTCTGTGTTGGTCCCGAGTGACAGAGGTGGAGACAAAGTAGGGTGATTTCAGACGTGACGGGGCGGATTCGCCCCGTCACGGAATGAAATTTGAATTCCCCGCTGGGATGACTCCGTCACGCCGTAACAGACGTGCCGGGGGATCCCGGCAGGGAATCGGGGAGGGGGCGGGGCCGCACGGTGCAACGTGTGGCCGCACGGCCCCGCCCCCTCCACGTTCCCCACTGCCCGCCCTCTGGGGAGTCGGGCAGGCGCTGCGGCCAATGCCGCCACAGCACTCGCCCGCTATGGCCATGGGCCTGAATCCCCGCGGGGATTCCGACCCATGGCCGCCATCCAGACGTGACGGCGGGGGTCACCACGGTGGGGAATCACATTCGCCGCGCGACGACCTCCGGCCCCGCCGCTTCGGCCACTCATGCAACGAATGTGATTCCCCGCCGTGGTAACAGGAAGCTCGCCTGGCCCCAAGCCTTTTGATATTTCGGCGGAACTGTAAGACCTGGCTGTTTGCCCAGGCCTTTGGGAGGGAGGGGGGGGTGATTTTTAATCCCCCACCTTATATATTTATTTATGACTGTACCACGCCCTGTTTTATTGATATATTTTATATTTGTTTTTAAATGTTTTTATACTGTTTTTATTGTTGTTAACCGCCCCGAGCTGCATGGCAGGATGGGGCGGTATAGAAATCTAGAAAATAAAAATAAATAAACATCTGGGGGGAAACAGCCATTTCCCCCAACAGATGTTACGTGGTCACTGCCACCACAGGGGATTGACTGTGGTGGCCTTTGACCACGTAACGTCTGAAATCACCCGTAGTCTGAACGATATCTTTTATTGGACCAACTATTGTCGGTGGAAATGTGCAAGCTTTTGCACCTCACAGGGTCCTTCCTCAGGCAAGAAGGAGTCCTAACTGAAGATTTGAACAAAGTACAGTGGCTCTATATCATGTAACAGATGAGGTGGGGAGAGAAAAGGGATAGAGAAGGGGTGTGATATATCAGGGAGACACGAGAGAGATGTAAAACAAAGTGGGTGATAAATGAGCCATAGTAACAGAAAGTGAGAACAGGAGGAAGATAAGCAATAGAAAGGGGAAGAGTGTGACGGGAGGGTAGGGTACATTAGAAGATACAGGAAAGCAGTGAATGAATATAAGCACTAAAAATCATAGAAATATAGAGCTGGAAGTGACGTCAAAGGACATCTAGTCCAGTCCCCTGCCGAATGCAGGAAATCCACAGCTACAGCATCCCTGACAAATGTCTGTCCAGCCGCTGTTTGAAAACCTCCAACGAAGGAAAGCCCATCACCACCCTAGGCGTCTGTTCCACTGTCGAACAGCTCTTACTGTTAAGTTCTTCCTAATGTTTAGCTGGAATCTGCTTTCTTGTAATTTGAGCTCATTGGTTCTAATCCTGCCCTCAGGAGCAACAGAGAACAAGTCTGCTCCATCTTCTATGTCACAGCCCTTCAGATATTTGAAGACAGCTATCATGTCACCCCATAGTCTTCTCTTCTCCAGGCTAAATATACCCAGCTCCTTCAACCTTTCCTCATAGGACTTGGTTTCCAGACTCCTGACCATCTTTGTCGCTCTCCTCTGAACCCGTTCCAATTTGTCAATGTCCTTCTTTAAATGCAGTGCCCAGAACTAGACACAGTACTCCAGATGAGCTCTGATAGCACAGAATAGAGTGAAACTATTACTTCCCATGAGCTGGAAACTATGCTTCTGTTAATGCAGCCTAAAATTGCATTAGCCTTTTTAGCAGCTAGTGTGTTAGCTATCCCTCCCAGTTTTGTGTCATCTGCAAATTTGATAAGCATCCCCTCTACTCCTTCAACCAGCTGTAAATCCACCTAATGGTAGTATCATCTAACCCATATTTAACCAGCTTCTCAAGAAGGATATCATGGGGGACTTTGTGAGTAGAGCAGTCTGAAGATAAGCAAAGCACAGTGGGGAGTTTAATGAACAACGGCCATTATCCCAAGTGGGATCCACATGGGTTCTGCACAGCACAATGCGCTGTCAATGGATATGCACACAGTTTGTGTGCACAAGTTCATGAGTAAGGCATGGGATCGACCGCACTGGCAATAGAAGGCAGTGGGGGGAGGAAAGTGAAAGACTGGAGACAGAAAAAGACTGGAGAGGGGTGCAAAGGGAAGGTGGAATGCAAGGGAAGGTTATAAAATACAGTAATGGTTAGTGCCAAACAGAAAAGTCTTACATGACTTTTGATAGATGAGCAGGTTCCGGCATAGACAAACCTCCAAGGGGAAGGACTTCCATAATTGTGTGACAGTCAGCAAGACTGCCTCTCTGCATGCGCTTGTAGAAACTTCACAGGCAGATGGTACCTGAAAAAATGTGGTCTTGGTTCATGTCCCACAATGGGACATGAGAGAAAAGGTGGCCTTCAGATACTTGGGCCCAAACCATTTATTTATTTATTTATTTATTTACTTATAAGATGCCCCCCCCCCAGGCCCACCGCATCTCAGGGCGGCTTCCAGCATATTATAAAACAATATACCATCATTAAACAAATTTAAAACACCCCCCACAAAAAATTAACCCCACCCCACCCTCCCCTCCCAAGGCCCAGGCGAACAGCCAAGTCTTACAGACACGTCGAAAGGCCAACAGGCCTGGGGCCAGGCGAGCCTCCTCCAGGAGGGAATTCCATAACCGTGGCCCGGCCATTGTGGCCCCCCATCTTACATGGGGGACCTCCAGAAAGGCGCCCCCGGTGGACAGAAGGGATCGCTCTGAGGCACGGAGGGCGAGGCGGTCCCCAAGATATGAGGGGTCCAGACTGTGCAGGGCTTTGTAAATCAATACTAACACCTTGATTCTGACTCAGTACACTATAGGCAGCCAGTGCAGAGTGCGGAGCACCGGTTTTATGTGCTCACGCTGTCCCGTTGCCGTCAGGAGATGGGCCACCCCATTCTGCACTAGCTGCAGCCTCCAAACCAGAAAGAAGAGAAGCCACATGTAGAGCGTGTTGCATTAGTCTAGCCTCGAGGTGATGAAGGCATGGACAAGAGTGGCCAGATCGGGCCTGGAGAGGTAAGGTCGAAGCTCCCGTACCAGATACAGCTGGCGAAAGGTGGCTTTAGCCACCGCCTCCATCTGCTGATCCAGACAAAGGCCCAAATCCAAAACCATCCCCAGACTCTGAACCTGAAGAGCAACAGGGGGGCAACCACCCCCAATCAGGGGGGTCAGCACCTCCCCCGACCTTCCCACCACCATCACCTCCATCTTATCAGAATTGAGCTTCAGTCTACTCTGCCGCATCGAATCTGCCACGGCCTCCAAACATTGGGAGAGTAACGAGACAGCAGGACCTGGGTCAGTTGAAAATGAGAGGTACAGCTGAGTATCAAGGGCACATTGGTGACATCGCACCCCAAACCCTCTCACGATTTCCCCCAGGGGCTGCATATACACATTGAACAACAGTGAAGACAGAATGGAACCCTGCGGAACGCCGCAGGTCAAAGCCCGGGGGCTAGATGTTTCAGCCCCCAGCACCACCTGCTGGCTTCTACCCAAGAGGAATGAGCAAACCATTCAAGGACAGTCCCGTCCAGACCCCCCAAGTCTCGCAGTCATCTCAACAGCAGCCCATGGTCCACGGTATCAAAAGCGGCCAAGAGATCTAGCAGGATCAAAAAAGTCGAACATCCTGCATCCATCTCCCAGTGGAGATCATCCACCAAGGCCACCAACGCCGTCTCAGTATCATAGCCGGGGCAGAACCCAGGTTGAAAAGGGTCAAGGAAACCGATGCTGTCCAAATGCGCCTGGAACTGCAGTGCCCATTCAATAACCTTCCCTAAAAAGGGAAGATTAGAGACAGGGCAGTAGCTGGCAAGTGTGTCCACATCCAAAGATGGCTTCTTCAGCAGGGGGGGGTGCACCACAGCCTCCTTGAGACTGGGAGACAACGTCCCTTGCTGAACCCTCGCCAGCATCGTCCCCAAAGTCTCCCTGAAGGCTTTCACCAACCAGGACAGGCACGGATCTAATTCACAACTTGTGGCTCTAACAGACCACAGGACATCCACCACATCGGCCAGCATCACTTCCTGAAACTCATCCCAGAAAGATCAACCAGACGAGGCCTCCATAACCTCATGCCCCTTGCTTACTGCTTCTAATCCAGTGTAAAAGTTACTCTGGATCTGAGCGATCTTGTCTGCAAAGTAGATGACAAACTCCTCACAGCGGGTCTGGGACAAGACCCCGTCCAGGCGAAGGGAGGCTGGACTGCCCAGCCCCCACACCACCCGGAACAGCTCCGCTGGATACGACTTCACAGATGCTATGAGGACAGCAAAGAACTCCTTCTTTGCCGTCCTCACAGTCTCAACATAGGACCGCAAATGGGTCCTATGGAGAAGTTGATCAGATTCAGAGCGAGTCCAACGCCAGCATTGCTCTAGTCTCCTACCTACCTGTTTCATGCACCGCAGCCCCTCAGTAAACCAAGGGGCCCTGCAGTGACGAGACAGAGGCAGTAGATGTCTCGGAGCCACCCTGTTGATGGCTTCCCCCAGCAAGATGTTCCAATGTTGTACCAGCTCATTGACCGAGTGACTGTCAGGGTCCAGAGTTATCTCCCTCAGAGCCTCCTGGAACCGCTGCGGTTCCATCAGCCTCCGAGGGCGGACCATCCTAACTGGTCCATCCCCCTTCTGGAGGGGGTGTGCTGAGAGGCTGGCCTGTAGGAGATAATGGTCCATCCATGACGAGGGCGTAACCCTCACATATCCCAATAACGGATCACCCACCTCGAGGTGATCATAGCTGGTACAGCAGAAGACCAGGTTGAGTGTATGCCCCCCCACATGGGTCAGGCAGTTGACCACCTGGGACAAGTCCATGGTTGTCATGGCAGTCATGAACTCACGCTACACTCCTACAAGGCCGACGTCGGCATGGGCGTTGAAGTCCCCCAGGACCAAATTCCTGGAGGAGCTCAGCGCCACCTCCGAGGCCAGCTCTGCTAGAGTGGCAAGGGATGCTGCCAGACAGGAAGGGACCCGGTATACCAGCAACACCCCAAGCTTGCCCCCAGCTAAATCAAACACCAAATGGAGGGCCTCAACCCCTGAAATCTCCTGGACTGGATATCTCCTAACAGGCCAGTCCTCCCTAAAAACTATAGCTACCCCTCCCCCCCTGGGCCCCTGTGCGGGGCTGATGCTGCACAGCATACCCAGCCGGAACGAGGTCCGCTAAAGATGGCCTTGCTCCCTCGTCCAGCCAGGTCTCTGTAATGCACACAAGGTCCGAAGCCCCATCCAAGATCAAGGCTTTATAGGCCGTAATGAGTTATTTAAATGTACTTGGAAAGCTATTGGTACCCAGTGCGTACTCGGGAGCACTGGTGTAATGTGCTCCCAATGACCTGCCCCCAACAAAAGACTGGCTACTGTGTTCTGCACTAACTGCTGCTTCCAAACAGTCCTCAAGGGTAGCCCTATGTAGAGCGCATTGTAGTAATCCTTGAGACTACAAAGGCATGGATGACAGTGGCCAGATCCAAATTTGATAAAAAATATGGAAACCTTCTCACCAATTGTAATTGGTGAAAAGCACTCCTGATCATCACTGCAACTTTGCGATCAAGGTGCAGAAATTTATTTATTTAATTTATTTATTTAATAGATTTATACCCCGCCCCTCCTGCTAAAGCAGCCCGGGGCGGCTTCCAACAACAAAACAATATAATAATAAAATACAATTTAAAACATTCACATATTAAAACATTAAAACAGGGCTCAATGCCTTTAACAGCAATAAATACTATAAATAATGAATCAGGTGAGGTAGCTAAAACCCCTCACCCTCCCCTCCCACCCTCCCCAAAGGCATGGGTGAACAGCCAGGTTTTGCAACTTCGCCGGAAAGTCAATAGGCTAGGGGCCAGGTGAGCTTCCTCCAGAAGGCAGTTCCAAAAGCCTGGCCTGGCCACCAAGAACGCCCTCTCCATTGTGGCCCCCCATTTAACACAAGGTAAACCAACCATCATCACCTCAGTCTTTTAAGGATTCAGCTTCAGTCGGCTCACCCACCTCCAGCCCCAGTGGCAGCCACTAAAGTGAACAAAGAACCAAATTCGAAAGTGACTAAAATACCAAACACGAAATACCGAACTCAAGTATATGAATAAATAAGGTTGTGGATTTTGTAGTGGTGCCAAAGATGAATGTGTATGACAACTCAATATGACAACTCATATTGGTAAATTATCTTTACCAATATGAGTTGTCATATTCATCTCAGTCCTGGTACCAATAGCTTTTTGTGGCAGGGTTGGCTGTTCAGTTGTTTCCTACTTTTGCATGGTTCCTAAAATCTTAAATGTCAAGGACCACAAAACTTTGTCTGGAATATATTGGTAACTCTCAGGTGCTTTAAAAAGGTTTAACTAATACATTCTCTTATACATTATTGAATCTGCTGCATTATTTTAGGAATAGAAACTTTAGTAGTAGCCAGTTCTGTCTACCATATGGTGTGCCCCTCCACCCCCCCTATCCACTTATAGACTGTTACATCAAAACTGCTACTCTCAGGGGATGCAGCCACCAGACACCTTGGGCAGCCTTAGCCCACACCGGCCAGCCGTATACATGATGGAGTGTATCAAGTGGCCAGCGGCTTCCAGATGTTCCCCCTGCCACGTGGTGGGGTGAGCAGCTGACTGCTATGTGATATGTCCTTGTAAAAAGGGCCCCTGTGTTTCTTGAAAAAAAGGGGTAAGATTTGGTCTGCTGCGATTCCTAGAGTCCTATCATTTGTTGTTCACAAGAATTAGGGCAGACATCTCCTATTCATCACTGGCTTGGAAACAACAATATATTTTCTCTTAACCTCTTGACAGCAACTTGGACTATCCTAGTTGAGTTTTTAGGAAGTTTCTTGCACACAGGGACCATCAAACCATATAATAATGTGTTTTTAAAATTATTTTTACCAGAAATTTGGTAGAGTTTGCTATCCATTATTCACTTTTCATTAACAGCAGTCATCTAATCAGAAATTAGAAAACACGTGTGATTTAAGCAATAAGATGCATAATTTGAATAACTAATAGCACATTTTTGTTCTCATATAATCCAAAGGATGCAAATTATTCAGCCAGGCTGTGCCATTAACTCTCACAGATAATCAGGATTGTTTTGCAATGATTTGAAGTACAAGGAGAGAGAGAGAGTTTATTTCATGAAGATTAATTTCTTTGAACAAATAGTGCCAGCTTTCCTAACATGGGCTGCATACAAGAGGTGAAACAGTTATGAGTTGGACTTGGAGAAGAAATTGGACATGGAGAAGAAATTGCCTTAGTTAAAGTAAAAGCACACTAATACCCTTTTCAGTTTTTACTGTGTGAAATATGTATTCAATATGTCCAAGACTGAACTCCTCATCTCTCCCCCTACCCCAGCCCCCGACCTTCCTCTCTCTTCTCCTTCTGACTTTCAATCAGTGAGGTCACCATCTAGCCAGTCCCCCAGGGACGTAGCCTGGGGTTCATTTTTTACTCCGCCCTCCCTTTTAAACCTCGGATCCAATCTGTCGCCAAGACACGTTGTCTCTTTCTGCACAACATTGTTTAGTACTTGGTAGAGGAGATGGTAAGGAAGGCCCAGAACTCCAGTCCATGCTCTAGTCATCTCCTGTCTTGACTATTGCAACCTCCTTCTTCTTACTGGCCTTTCCTGCACTCACCTAGCCCGCTCACTTCTGTTCAAAACTCTGCGGTCAAGATCATCTACCTCAACCATTGCTTTGATCATGTTCAGCCCTTCCTCTCTTCTCTCCACTGGTTCCCTCTACCTGAACACTTTCAACATAAGCTCCTAGTCCTTACTTTCAAGAACCTACATTGCCTTGCCCTCGCCTATCTCACTGCACTCATTTTCCACCACACTCCTCTGCAGGAGATCCCCTCCTCCTCTGCTTCTGCCACTGTTCATGACTCCCTTGCTTCTCAAAATGTATCTATCCACCCTTTCCCCCTTGCTGCCCCCCATACCTGGAACTCTCTTCCTGAATATATTCATTCTGGTCCCTCCCTTCCTCTCTGTCTTCAAATCACTCCTGAAAACCTACCTCTTCTCTCAGGCTTTTCTTAGCGCCTCATCCCCTTAGGCCACTTGCCCACGTTACCATGCTGCTGAATCTCCCAGCAGAGAAATCTGCCACTGGGGGATTTTACGGTGCTCTGTGCACGTAGGCACTTGTAATCAGCCACATCCAGCAGCTTTTTTTCTTTCTTTTGATTGTCAAGGCTCAAATTCCAACCCTGACAATTGAAAGAAAAAAGCCCCTGGACGCAGCTGATTACAAGCGCCTACATGCATAGCACGCCAGGAGATTTTTCCGCTGGGAGGTTTGGCGGTACGATACCATGGGCAAGTGTCCTACCCCGATTTTCTTAGGTTTTCCTTCTCCCCTGTAATTAACCTAAGCACGTTCACTTGCAACTTCTTGAATGTATTCCTCTCTCTCCCCCTGTTCCCCTCCCTTTCGTCACCCCCTCCCCTCCCTCGTCTCTTGTCTGTCTTAGATTGTAAGCTGATTGAGGCACGGACCTGTCTATAATTGTTGATTGTAAAGCACCAGGTACATTGCTGGTGCTAAATAAATACTATTATTATTATTAGCAGTAGTAGTATTGAAATAATAACACTTATGTAATTGTTGATTGTACAGCACCAGGTGCGTTGCTAGTGCTAAATAAATACTTTTAATAATAATAATTAATATGCAATGAAAAAAATGTTAACTGTAAATGGAAAATATATAATGTTGTTCTTTATCTCCTTTCCTGTGCAAACTGGTATATTTTCAAATTTGGACAGAACAAGTTTTATCAACAAATTGAAAAGCATTTTCTTCTTCTGACTTGACCATTTTTATTTGAGGCACAGAGTTCCTATTAAATGAGATATCTATAGCAATAAATTCATATTTTAACTACTTTACCTCGGCTTCTGGATGACCTTAACTTTATGGGATTTCAGCTTTAAATGTGAAAAGAGACCTTTTTAGAAACCTTTTTAAGCACTCTTTTTAGAAAGAGTAGTAGACGCCCACATGAAATAGTGAATTTGTCTAGCTTGTTGTTGTTTTTTTTCCAAGTTTGGTGTTGATGATGAGAATGTAACATAAATTATAATCATTTATGGACCTCAAACGTCCTTTCACCAGAGATCCGAGAGTATTTTACACACAGTAAATGGTAATAATCCTAAATCCACTTACACTATTATATTCTTATGAAGTCAGTGGAGCACCACCACTACAGGATTACAGCATACCAAATTAAACTTTAAAAATGAACAGGAAGGACAGTATTGTTGTAGTTGTGGATTTACAGATGAAGAAACCAAGTCAAATGACTGTGACTTGTCCAAGGTGCTAGAGCCAGGAAAAGAAACCTTATGCCCTATTTCCCAAGGGCATGTGGAGAGGTGTTCTTGGTGGCTGCCCCATATGTATGGAACTCTCTCCCCTTGGAGATCTCCCTGGGCCTGCTTACCTTTCAGATGAGATGCAAGACCTTCTTGTTTGATCAGGCATTTGCTGGGCTGGTATAGGGCTGGGTAGGATGGGGTGGAGTTAGGGAGAGGGTTGGTGGGTGGGGCTTAGGGTCTCGTTTTAATTGCTTTTATATGTTATATGTTTTATGTCTATATATTTTATATATTCTGAGGTAAGCTGCCCTGAGCCTTTGAGGAAAAAGTGGGGTAAATAAATAAAAAATAAAACAAATGAAACTAGCTTATTTCTCAGCCCAGAAGCTCAATTTTTCATTCTTGCATTAATGAATTATGTTGCTGAACTGATGAATAATTCAAAATAGTGGCAGCTGGAACTATATCAAACACTTTTCTAAGTGTATCCCTCCCATGTAGATTTGCTTAGTTTAATAGGGATGTTTCCTATGTCAAAAGGAAACATCTGCCGTCGCTGCTCCACTACTGGGGGGATGGGCTGCCTGCTCCCGTCCCTGCGGGGAAGGAAAAAACAACAAACGGTGAGCTGGAAGTGGGGGGGGGAGAGCAAAGGACATTGGCCATGGCGGGACCCCCGGACCACCCCCCAACGCCCAATCCGGAAGGGCTACAAGAACGAGCCCGGCGTGGCTGAGCCACAGGCACGGGCCGCAAGCTGCAGACCTAAGGGCTGCGGCCAAAGGGTGCGGCCCTTAGGGGCCCTTTGGGGACTATAGGGGACTAGGGGGAGATACTGTATAAAAAATTGTTGAAGGAAAATGGGAGAGACGTGGGAGGAATTTGGGTGTAAGGGGGGTGTATGTTACTGTGTCAGACTATTGGGGTAAGGGTCTGTTGTTGGGGGGAGTGGAAGGGGGGAGGTCTCTCTTCAGCTTGACCCTTGATGGCAGTGGGGGGGAGCTGGAGGGGGAGGACCACCTGGTGGCAACATGTGGGGGGCCCTGACCCAACCCTAGTGGTAGGTTGGGTCAAGAATTGCCACTGCGCTGGTCCTGGTGGCAGTAGGGCCAGTCAGTGGTAGGAATTGGGGGGGAGGTTTTGGGGAAGTGATAATTAATTTTAAACAGTGGGATAAGAACGGTTGAGTTGGGTGTCTAGCATGTGATGTAGCTATAATAAGGTCCCCTGCGTGGGAAATTGTAATTTTGTTATTTTGATATTGTAATATTGATTATTGTTGCCCCTGTGAGGGTTTTTGTGTATTTACATTGTGAGCTGCCTTGAGTCAGCTGTAATGCTGAGAAATTGTGATGTGATGTGATGAAAAGTGGGCAGTCGAGGCCAGCTAGTAGCTTAACTGCTATGAAAGTCAATGGGAATTAAGCACTTAGCTCTAACAGCCATTTGTGGCTTGAAAAATCTTCCTAGATGGTTGTTTCTCTTGCAGTTGATAGAGGAGCTGATATTTGAGTATCTCAGAGAAGTTTGAAATAATACAGCCATCTAAGGCCACTTTTAAACAAGGCACATTGGGTATTTTCAGATGTTACGAGATCACAGTGAACCACGGTGAATACCCACCTGTGGTCACTGTGTCTCGAACGTCTGTTTGGCAGCCGCCAGATGTTTGCCACGGTCAATACCCACATGGGGTCAATTTGAACCACACTTCCTGGGCTAGCCAGGGGAATGTCCCGGGAAGCGTGGTCAAAGAGATCCCCAGCGGGGACCCAAAAAAAGTAATGTCTGGCCGGGCGCCACGGCCTCATTGGCCCCGCCGCCCGCCCATCTCCCCGGAGGGCGGGCAGCGGGGTGCGTGGAAGGGGCGGGGCCGTGCGGCCACACGTTGCGCCGTGCGGCCCCGCCCCTCCCCAGATTCCCCGCCGGGATCCCCCGGCACATCTGCTACAGCATGATGGGGTGATCCCGGCGGGGAATGAATTGGGTGATTTCGGTACGGGGCCAACGGGCCCCGTAACGTCTGAAATCACCCTTAGAAGCTCCTCCTGAGACCCGCATTCAAGGAGACATGCTCCCTGCACTACCAGAAGTGACGTGCCGCCCATTCTCGGTAGCGGCGATGGCTGGAGATGTGGGGATTTGAAGAGGCACATTCTGAAAGCCTGCAAAGTTAGACTTTTAGAATGCGTCTCTTCAAAGCTTCATGTTTCCAGCTGCCACCGCTGTCGAGATTGTACAAAAATGGACACAAGAAAGAATTATGTTTGAGAAAAAATGATGTTTGATAAATAAGTTCTCCATGCCCCATTGTTAGCCCATTCACCTCAATAAGGCTAGGGCTGGTGCGGAAGCTTGAGGACTGTGCTATGAGCATGAATAAAGGAACTTGCATTAAGCACTGTGAATGAATGAATGAATGAATGAATGAATTTTTTGACGTTGGCATAAGCCATCATGATAAAAACAAAACTCAAAATATACAAAAACGTAACACATAATATAAAACCATTTACATATACCAATAAAATCATCAAATCAGGAATGAGACTGCTTGCACACATTACACAATTTCATGTTATTTTCTGTCTTGAATGAAATTGTATAATGTGTGCATGCATCTTTTCTTATTCAGCATGGAAATGTCTGTGATTTTCATCATGGAAATCCAGCTCTGACATTAACGTGAGTTCTGTATTATGCAAGATTGGAACGTCTGCATTGGGTGAGTTCTGTATTATGCAAGATTGGAACGTGAGCATGGGGTGATTTTAACGTGAATTTAATGTGAAAATTAGTGTGTGCATGGATTCTTTCATGTGACTGCACACGGGTGGGGAAAATAACATGGGCATGCAGTCCAGCAGGAATCTTACGTTATTGCTAATTTCATGTGGGATAAAATCTCACATGAAAATTGGCATGCAGACAAGCAGAGAAAAACTAAAACTAAATTCAAGTTATAATTGGAAGGTAAATTATAATTACAAAGCATCTCCAATCTTCCTCTCTTTAGCAGCTAATTTTGCAAAAATAGCAATAGAAAATCAAATGATTGTGCTGTTGGATAGAAGAATTTCTTTGTCAATATAGGGAAAAAATCCATCTCTCTCACTCTGTTGTACATAACGACGACAATCCAATAAATAATGTAGTAAATTTTCAACCATGCTAGTCCCACAAAGACACCAATGTTAACTTGAAAGTGATCAATTCCCCTATAACGCCATTCCACTACTGCTGATTGGAACAACTGGAAACGTAAAGCAGTAAAATATTTCCTAAGATTAATGCACTAACATCAACTACGTATCCTCTCCCGTTAAAAGGATGATGAATTTCAAACCAAAGTATCCTATGTGTATCAAGTAAAAAATATGTTGAATTCACTGATTCCTAATCATATGTAGTAAGATTATTACTCAATTCACTATATTCAAATTCTATTGAAAATTCTATTAAATTCAGAAATATTGAATTCAGGAGCACTTGCACACAAGTCAAGAGGTGGGTGAGGGGAATCCTGCGAGCTGAGATCACTGCAGAGGGCATTGTGGGAAGCTCTGCTCATGCAGAGGGGTTTAGCCCATTTCTGGTGTGATGTCCCTTGTGGACGACAGGGTTGGATTTGGAAGCCCTGTCATCCGAGGGACCTTATGCCAGAAATGTGCTAAACCCCTCCGCCCCCGCATGAACGAAGCTTCCCACGATGCCCCCTGCCTCCTGGAACTCCCTCCCACCTCCCGATTAGTGTGCAAGCAGTCTGATATCAACTATTCCTCCTCCATAGTTAAAGGTGTGTGGTGTTGATTTTTTTAAACAGCTGTGTCCTGTGTGTAGGTGGTAATGGTATTAGAAGCTATATTCAGAGCTCTACAAATGTATAGCTAATTCACTAGCCAGACATAAAAGACTGCTCATCCGACTGGGATTTTCAGTGAGGAAGAGAGCCCTCAGCTGCAGAAATCCACTCACCAGTTCATATAGGCCAGGGGTAAGCAGATGTGTGGATTTTGACAGTCCTGGAAATATTGGAGAAATCAAAGAGATCAGAAAATGAGTACCTACTACCAAATGTCATGTGGGCACTAAAGAGGATGTGTCTGGTTTAGCAATATGTGCTGCATGAGGAAGACATAATGAAGTAGTGATCTGAATAGAAATTTTATTACTCTAGCAGCATAAAAGCCTTGAAGTCCTCAGTCCAAAAGTGAACAATTCCTTGCAAAAAAATTAAATGTTTAATTTTTGAACAATGGGCAAAGGAACCAAACTATACTGCTTAGCATCTTCCTGTCTTACCACTTGTTTCAGGATAGTTAGCAGGACTGAATTCTTATCTGAAGAAAAGATAAGCTTTAAAGCAAGTTCCTACCATGACTGCATTCATTTTAATCAATACTTGTTTAAATTAGATGACATGGCACAGAATCAGCTCTTGGAAGAGGTTTTCAGTAATTTCTCAGTATTAATCATGAAGCCATATGAGTGATGAAGCTTTGGCAAAAAAAATTCCCAGAGACTTAGCATTTATACAACAACTTTGCCACCCACAAGCAGATTTGGAAGGCTCTACAGTTTGAAGTTACTTCTAAATGTTATAGGATATTTTGTATGATTAGAAAGGAATACCAAGTTTATGGAATTACCCTCAATAGCTCTTTGTATTCTTTCTCTTCCTCTTGATTGTACTGGTTTCCAACATCCCCTTTGGATTTATTTTTATTTTCTCTGATTTTATACTATATTGAACACCATTGAAGTTAGGGATGTGCGAACAGAACGCGGTTCAGATGTTCAGCCGTTCGGTCATTTGGTTCAGGAACCGAGTTCGGGTTCAGTCATTTGGTTCAGGAACTAAGTTCGGGTTTGGTTGTTCGGTTCGGCCGAACATTTGGAAAATTAGTATCGATATCGGTGCCGATATTGATACCAATTTTGAAGATTTTATTTTCGATATTGTTATTGTTTGGCCCTGAGACACTAATAAGTTTGTTATTTTGATGTCCTGTTAGTTATATTATTAATGTTTGTTTTTTAAAAAGTTATTATAAAAGTTATATCTGTTACCAGCTGAGTTTGACCTGTCCAATCTTTTACCCCTCTGTGCTGCCTTATAGGCAGCAGACCGGCCTCTCCTACTTCGCTTTTTGATGTCTTCCAACCCAAAGAATGCACACAAAGATTTTATATATATATTTTAATTTAATTTTTTTTCAATTTTTAAAATATAATATTATATATATATATATTAGAGGTGGGACATCCGGACAAATACCGGGTACCGGATTTACCGGTTCCCGGATTTCAGAATACTGGCATACCAGATTAATACCGGTATACCGGTACCGGTTTTTTCCCATTGATTTCAATGGGGAACTGTCCCCATTGAAATCAATGGAGGAAAAAAAAAACCTCCCCCCTCCCCCTCCCCGGCAGCCGGCTTCAGCTCTGCTGTGGCTTCCGGCTTCAGCACGCTACTGATGCTCTAGGCCTTCCGGGGAACCCAGAAGTTCCCCTGAAGGCCTAGTACGGAAGGCCCCAATGGCTCTGTGCAGCCTAGCCCCCCCCCCCAATGTCCAATCGCAGACTGCGAAGCCAGTGATCTGAGGAGAAAAGGGATGGTGATTGGGCAGGCTGGCTGCTACTCCAAGCCTCTCCACCGCATGTGCCAGGAAGTCTGCTCCTCAGCTGCCTCCCCCTCCCTGGGCCTTCCAGTCACATTTTTGCCACCCCAACTCATCTGAACTCACCCGAATACAGCCGAACTGTTCGGTCATTTTCGAGTTCAGATTGAGTACGGGTTCGGTTCAGAAGTTCAGTTCAGTTGTCCAAATGGACCGAGTTCGGTCCAAACTCCAAACATCCGAACTGCATTCGCACATCCCTAATTGAAGTCAGTAGGATGTTTTTCATTGACTTCACTGCACTTTGGACCAGGCTTGCCATAAAGGGAAGCTGCTTGCTGTCCTATTGTCTAATATTTTTAAATGAGAGTTACTATAAACTGCATTCACAAGACTCTGTGGGTGAAATCCAGCTCCATACAAGTTGGTGGGACCAATCCCAAACCCCTCAGATCTCCCGCATGCGTGGCACAATGTACCTGCAACGGGGATCCATATGGATTGTGTGCGACTGTGGCTGCAGGATCCATGGGGTTTGGGATCAGCCCCAATCAGTTTAGCCACTGACTTCAATGGGAGCTGGACTGTACCCTATATTGTTGTATGTGTTCATAGGGGAGATAGTATATGTTATCTGAACAATGAGACTACAGCCCCATCATATTACTAATAAATTCTTTTGTAAATAAGTTGGGTGGCTTAAGGACAAGTTCAGTCTACAAATTCCTGAGCATTGAATCAATCTGAAAGGCACATTGTCTAACATCTGTCTGCTAATGAATTTCCAGAAACCCTTCCGTTCTGAATTATAGACTTTTTATGCCAATGGTTTTTCAAAGTTTGCATTTGTTTGTTTGCTTTAAGCTTTTGTATTTACATTACACCCAGAAGAAGGCACAGTGGAACATGGAAACTTGGGGAACAGATGTATGATGTTGGGAGAGAGAGCAATCAAAGCAATTAAATTTGTGGAAGCTGTATGGAATTATTTAACAAACTAGAATATGAAAACCAGAGAGACTACTTCCAGCCTGCTTACTTCCATTTATAATGTTTCCCAGTTGCTGCTAGAATCCTTTTGAAAGTTAACTCCATTTTTACCTCATAAAGGCTAAAAAAAACTGATTTGGAGAAATTCTGTCACTAGGGAGACTTTCACTCGTTAGCAATTTAGTTTAATTCATTGATAGTTGGTGTCCTTCAGGCATAGAAAATCTATAAATGATTGTAAGAGGCAAGTTTATTATGTTTAAACCATAAGAACCTAACTTAATTCTGTTGTCAGATGCCAAACACTCTCGATTCCTGCCAAAATTTGTGAGATCAGAGGGAACTCAACATGTGATAGAATCTCTACCCCTCTGTGCAGTGTGTGTTCCTTGTACCTTTCTTTGCTTTCCTCATGTGAAGTTGCCCATTAAAAATTGATGGGCTAATGGAGTTCACAGCAGGAAGGGTTTCTAATGTAACCTAGTAAAAAAAAAAAATGTCCAAATGGGAAACTTTGATTTAATGGGGTAAACAAATAAAGGAAATCAAAGAATATTCCGTAAAAGAGACTGTGCCTCTCTAAAGTGTAGATTTTATACTTATTTTCCTATGGACTTCAAGACAAGGCAAGGATTTGGGTCAAATTATTTACGGTTAGGTATCTAAAATTTTTCACCCAAGTCCATAGGTAGGTACCCTAATGGAAATAACCTTATTCTACGGATATGCTGAACTAGGAGAATTGTAAGTTTTTGGTGCCTTTTGAAAGTAGGTCATTTCTGGTGAGATACTTAGCTGCAGATTTAGGGTGAATATTCAAAGATGTATGAAGCAATAGGGCACCACACTTAACTTCTGTTAATTTTCAATTAAATGTAAATACAATTTGAAGCTCTGAAAACCAGCTCCCCAGCTGCTTAACTTCAGGCACTCAGGCCTTGGAATTTAAAATGACATTTTTATGAAATAACGAAACTGTTCTACTTATTGTTGTTTAAAACTGCATTGAAATCATGACCATTTAAATAGGTCTGCTTCACTGTTCCCAGTTCAGCATACCATTGCTTACTATTTAAAGGAACATTCCTTTCTTTTTACTGCTAACGTTATTCTTGAAACCATTCTTTATTGTTTAAACCAAGAACGCATCTAGAACTGCTGGCAGATCTTTCTGAAATGACACAATTGTTTGATTTGAAATATGACACATACCACATTCAATTAGATTTCAGGATGTAATTTAGTATAAGCTCCCATATCTGAATACTTTGGAGTACAATTAATCGTAATATGACAGATGTCCAGATGTGGTGTGTGCATTTGCGAGGGGGAGGGTTTCCATCACTGATCAGCTGTTGAGTGTTGTCAATGCCCATCAGCTGTTCTTTGCTTCTTTATTTCAGACATGCTTTATATCTCCAGAAAGTAGAGATGGGATCATAAACTGGTGTTGGTATTATTTTATTATTTTAATCTTTTACCCTGCCTTTCCCATCAAAGGTGGCTCAGGGTCATTTACAATATTAAAAATGCAAAGTATAAAACACAATCAATATAAAACTATATAATTAATATCACCCAACCCTACACCATATCCCCCCACAACTCCCCACCCCCACTGCCAAACGCCCTTGTAAACTGTTTTGCACTGCCGCCTAAAGGCACTCAAGTCCAGACTTAAAAGAACCTCCCCGGGGAGGAAGTTCCACAGTTGGAAAGTGGTGGCCAAGGATGCCCTCCTCATTGGGTGAAAACAGACATGACACTAACCACCCTTTAACCATTCCTGGTGGTTATTTATGCATGTTGCAGGGCTGTATTGGTGCCCTATGCAGCCCTGAAACATGCATAAATGACCACCAAGGGTGGTTAAAGGTCATGTCTGTTTTCACCCATTGTGGAGACTATGTTAAAGACTGGTACCTCCAAATAGGCATTCCTAGCTGACTGAAAAGGCCACAATGGGACATGGTAGGCCAGGTGATCTTCCGGATAAGTGGGTTCCAAGCTGTTTGAGGCTTTAAAGGTCAAAACCAGCACGTTGAATTGTGCCTGGAAGACAATAGTGCATATCCCGGAGCACCAGTGTTATATGCTCCTGAGGACCAGTTCCCATAAGGAGCCAGTCCGCCACATTCTGCATCAGCTGCAGCTAGCGCATTGCAGTAGTCTAGCCTCAAGGTAATGAAGGCATGGATGATGGCTGCCAGATCCACATAAGAAAGGCGAGGCCACAGCCTCCTCACCAGATGGAGTTGGTGAAAAGTACCCCTGGCCACCGCCGCTACCTGAGAATCCAGGTGCAGCAACGGATCCAGGAGCGCTTCAAGGCTGTGAACCTGAGTGACTGGGGGGGGAGGGGGGCGGCCCCATCAATAACAGGTGTCCCAATCCCCCCCAAGTCACAAGGCCGGTCAACCATCAACCGGTCAACTTCAGTCGACTCAATCTCATCCAGTCCCCAACAGCAACCAGCAACAGAAGGACTGGAATCTGCGAGGTCTGAATTATATAGATCATATTGAATATTGTAATATGGAAGCATCCTGGCCCTAGTGGTATATCTCAGTGTGATGTCTTCATTCCTACCCCAAAGTACAGGTCCCTGGAGGGCACAATCCACCCCAGCTACAGGGTTCCAAATTACCTTTCCTAATGCCACAAATCGGTTGGAGTCTTATTTGCTTGTCTTCATCTTCTCGCCCCGCATCAGTTCCTGCCATCTGGGCCTCCCGCTTGCCCATTGCTTGCTCCAGCCGTGCTGGGCAAGTCTCCTGCTCTGGACTCCACTTCCTGGCTTATGCTGCTGTCTGTCACTCTGCTGAGGAAATCAGCATTCCTTAGTGGCTGGCTCAGCTTCAGTCCTCCTGGATGAGCCCCCCACATTGCTATATGCCACTCTGGGATCGGATGCCACCTCTCCAGCTGGTTCTGCAGGTCTTTCGACTGGCCCTTGGGCCCATCATCCACTTTGCAGGTGCAGCCCCTAACTCACCTACATCCCGTTGATTTATGGTACCCTCCAGTTCACCTGGCAGTCACTGTCTTAAAGGACCAGCTCATGCAGAGCTCAGTCTTTCTTAATGTGACAGGGTGACCCCTAGATTACCCTGTTACATACATGCAATGATATTCTTTGTTTAAATATGAACTAAAGCCAAAGGAGCATCTCTATAGTTAAGGCAGGCTGCACACGGTCAAGTGCTGGCCAGGGAGAATTTGGCTGCCGGGGCGGGGGGCTCATAACCCCAAGCTAGTCTCAGAAAATATCACCTGGTGGCATGTGTAGTGATCACAGAAGAATGGGCTCCCAGTGTGGGTGCTGATCCACAGTATCGCAGGCAGGCTGGAGCTGGACTGGTTCTCCCAGGCTGGAATGAGGTAACACAGTGTAGGTAGCAGGGAACCCCAAGGTCAGGTGTGGATGTGCGTTCCGGTAGAGTGGCTAGGAAGGTTACAGCTACTGGAGCAATGGTAAGGCAGAACACTTCAGAATCTAAGGAGGTGGGCATGAAGGGTTCCAAGGCAAGGGAAGACCAGTGGATCAGCTGGGCTCGGAGGCTTGGAACCAGGCTAGACTGAGCAGAGGTTTGCACATATTGATTGATTGAATGATTGATTGATTTGATTTAATCAACTTTTATCATGCCCATTCCCTCAGGGCTTAGGGCAGCAAGGTACAGGTTGACAAACCTGTAGGAGAATGGCTGCTTGTTCCTTATATAGGCCCCCTCCCCCCACACCTGGCCTGCTATGGTCAGCCGCTTCCTTCCAGGCCTACGTTTCCAGACCAGCCACCTACCCTACCAGCGTCTGTACCAGGGCCATCTCTGGTGGCCTGGAAATAGACACACAGGTGAGGCGCTGGCCCAGGTGTGCTGTAGTGGGCTGAACCTGGTCAGTGTTATGTTAACACCAATTGTTCATCCTTATGTGGTCTTTGTTTCTTGCAGACTTCTAGGTTTGTATGCAAAGCCTCTCTCTCTTTTGGAAATCCCACCTATTATGTGTATTCTGATCCTAACAGACACTTGTCACTTGTTCTGTTCTTCTATACTGAAACAATTTTTACTCCTAGCCTGATCTTCTGTCTGTTGAACTCAGTGATAAAACTCCTATTAACCTATATGGCACATGAGCTAGTCATTAGACTGTCAACCTGTTATTTGTTTGACAAAGCTCTTCTAAACGGCACTGCATAAACAATAAATGATAATAACGTGGTGGGTTTTATAATACAACAGCTTCTGTCTTTCCCAGGGACTCTGTCTCAAAATGTCTTTATTTATTTCTCCACAGATATATCTTGTGGGCTCCCAGGACCTACAACTCCAAAAGTAATACGAGAGTAGAATTGGAAATGGGCCTTTCACCTTCACTTCATTGGTGTCAATAATTTCCAAGCTTATAATGACTGAATATACAGGAGTAACATTGATTTGGCATGTTTGCTTTTTCAGTGTAATTCCAAGTGTATGTGTCCAGAGAAGAAAAATCTATCACCACATTTTAGTACTATCATTTGAGTAATTGGAACCTTTTTGTTGCGCTCCGCAGACAGTTTAAAGATTGGGTCTTCCAGCACCTAGCACAGGGACAAGCATTACATTTGTTCACTCAATCCTGGGAGCTAGCCAGGGAGGGAACAAGAGTTAGGCAGCCTAAAGTAGCCGCAGCTGTAGATGTGACAGGCTGCCATGGAAACCAAGTGACCACAGCTGCCTGGAGAAAAGCAGTTTACCAGGAGAACCTTTTACACACAAAGNGTTCTGGGATAAGTTCTACTTAGATGTTCAAAGAGTCTGATGTTTAAGATCTGGGTGAGTTATTTAGACACACCGAAAGTTCAGGATGTAACAGCAAACATGCAGGAGAAATGTGTGTGTAAAAACACCCTCTGTCTGGACCACATCTCCCTGACACAGCTTAGCCATTATATGGACTCCAAGGTGCCGAAGGCTGGAGAACCAGGGTGGAACCAGGTACTGAGGAGAGGCTGTTCCCAAGAGGTAGCCTCGTGCCTCGGGAAGGCTTGGCTTTGACGCCTGGCTAGATGGACAAGGGGGGCTGATGTTGTGTTGCTCCTGAGCTTGTGAGAGACTGACCTGGGCCTGCAGGGTGGAGGCGACTGAGTCGGCAGTCCAGGGTTTGTGGACACTGAGTCCAATAAAGACTATTGTGATACCCTCTGGACTTAACCTGTATGGCATCCTACAGGAGGGTACCTCCTTCCTCAAGGGTGGATTCAGTCAAGGTTCGGACTGAAAAGGCATAGCAGAGGGGAGAGCTAATTCCCTGAGAGAGACCCTAGCGTCCCCCGTGTGGTCCTGGGAGGACCCCCTGCTACAAACCTGCTCTAGCCATTGTTCCTCAATCCAAAGAAAGGGATTAACAGCTCCCTCTTGTCTGGATGTTATCTCTGCAACTCCCTTCCTCCATGCTTATCTCTTTTCTCAGCTCTTCAGTAAAATGAGAAAAAGTGCAACAGCTTCTCCTGCCACCCCCAACCCCTGCAATGAATAACAGTAACAGCAGCCAGGGCTACTCTTAACTTGGGAGAGAGTTGACGCTCTTTCTCCACCTATTGGATTAATGAGATGCTAATGAACCCCTTTGCCCCTGCTGAAAGTGGTTCAGTCCTTACACTGCTGGAAAGGTGTTACAAGATCCCCAAACGTGTTACTGTACCAGTCAAATAGGTTCTATTGCAGGGTATGCTATTCAACACAAACAAGTGCATGATCGCGTCCACACACACACACACACGACTTTCCTGCAGTATTTGCAGCTTCAGCCCCTAATATTTAAAGGAAAGGAAAAAGTTGTGAAAAAAATTGTGGTGGGAATTATTAAAATATTCTTTTATGTTATTCTCCTCTTCTGTTCTGTGGAATCTGTCACCTCTCACGAGTACTAATATATCTTTTAAAAATTAATGCCATGCAAATTGCTATAAATTACTTTAATGGAACTGATTAGTTGGGATTCAAAAGGCAATGGCTATTGAGATTGTAGTGATGTCATACATTTACTCTCGTCTTTTGTTTGCATTGTTTACATGTAGCTAAAAGTGTGTGTGTGTGTGTGTGTGTGTGTGTGTGTGTGTGTGTGTGTGTTAGCCATGCATAAATCAGTTGCCAAATGACTATTTGCAGTAAATTCAAATCAACCAAGGTGAAGTTTTCCTGGGATGAAATAAGTGGTGAAAATTTAAGTAGGATGAATAACTTAGAGAATCTGATGTAGCCCAATAGAGTCTACATTTACTGGAAGCATGATAGTGCGCATAGGTCACAAAAAAGCTAGTACCCCAGCATTCAAAAATGTTGCAAACATAAAAGACTGACTGTATGCACTAAGTGAAAATAACTGACCTGAAAACCTAAGATGAACACTATACTTTATGCACCATGTATAAGTTTTCACTAGAGAATACGAGTTTTCAAAGTGTCAGAGAAATTTCTGTTCAGGCTATTCCCAGAGGAGGCACTGGTTTAAAGTTAGACTTCATAATGGCACTGACTATAACAGAACTGGCAGATGTCAGAGCATGTGACAAGGCAGGCCAAGCAGAACTGCATTGGATAGATAGCATCACTTATAAGTCAGAGAAGGAAATAGCTTATGTGTTTACGGTAACCTCATTTGAAACAGATCTTCTATAAATCAAACCTGCTTACATACTTTCTTTATTAGAGATATTATTTGCTAAATTTGATTTAACATCCTCCAAAAGGGGAAAATTCAAAGCATAATATGATTGTGTTTTGCTGCTAAAGTTTATTGAAATTCTCTTTGAATAAACCTTACATAAAAAATTAATGTTTAAACCAATTGAGGATGTATTTCCTTATTTTGATTTCTGTTTATCCTCAGAGCACATTTTTTTTTTGTTAGTGAGTAGAACCATATCTGCTAAGCAGCTCCGAGGCAGCATGTACGAATGTGATCAATCCAGCTAAATCACATGAGCAGTTCCTATGGTGAATGACACAACATACTTTGAGACTGCAAGGAACGAAAGTGTAAGCAAGTCTAAAATGCATGATATATAATTTATGGCAAAGAAATCTCTAAACACTAAGCGGTAGTACTGGATCACAATAAAGTACTTGAATATGTACATGACATTGAGATTAAGGGCATTGGATCAAATTGAAGAACTTAACATGACAATTATAGTTTTCAGTCTAGCAAATTCTTCTCATTTCCAGCACAACCTCATCATTACTGGTTTAATCCATGATTTAGCACCAGATCTACAGTCTGCTGCTTGTTCAAGCTGTCACAAAGATTTGATTATGAGTATGATACACAACGGACCAGTCAAGCTGTAAGTCCCTTCAGGATCAACACCACTCACTGATTTTTCAGTCCTTTTAGCTGTTCTCTCCTTTTCAGTGAAGAAAGGTCTTCTGACTCCACACTGGGCATATGCCATTGGTCAAGCCCTGATCATTGGGCTCCCCTTAGTCCCCACCTTGAGCCTTGCTGGTATACTGCCAAAGTCCCCTTTATCTGAGCTATCCCCTAGCCTCAGGTGGTCCACCAGCTGTTCTACACTTGGCCTGGCACAAAAGGTTGCCCCACCTTCAATTAGGGGCCTCACAGGCCACTTGCTCCCTTTATTGCTCATATTCTCGACCTGATCTTTTGTTCTGGCCTTGAGGCGGGTGATCCGTTAGTGGGGGATGTGAGGGTCACACCCTTGTCATGGATGGATCATTATCTCCTACAGGTCAGTCTCTCAGTGCACCTCCTCCAGAAGGGGATTGGACCAGTTAGGTTGGTCCGCCCTCTGAGGCTGATGGAACCGCAGCAGTTCCAGGAGGCTTTGAGGGAGTTAACCTTAGACCCAGACGGCCGCTCTGCAGATGAGCTTGTCCAGCATTGGAACATCTTGTTGGGGGAGGCCATCGACAGGGTGGCTCCGAGACATCTTCTCCCTCCATCTCGTCACCGCAGGGCCCCTTGGTTTACTGAGGGGCTGCGGTGTATGAAACAGGTAGGTAGGAGACTAGAGAGATGCTGGCGTCGAACTTGCTCTGAATCTGACCAACTTCTCCATAGGACCCACTTGCGGTCCTATGTTGAGTCTGTGAGGACAACAAAGAAGGAGTTGCTGCCCTCATAGCGTCTGCGAAGTCGCGTCCAGCGGAGCTGTTCCGGGTGGTGCGGGTGCTGCTCAGACTCTTACCCTTTCTCTAGGGCAGGCTCAGAGTTCCTTCCTATCTCCCCAGGAGGGTGGCTCCAGCTGGTCTTGGAGCACCTTATCCTGCTGTCTCCAAGCTAACACACACTCCTCTCTAGGGCTGGGCTAACACCCTCTTTATAGCCCCACCCCATATCATGTGACCCACCCACATCCAGTCACATGATCTCTACTCTCTGGGTACTGGGTTAACTTCTTCTAACCTAGGCTGTTCTGGTGATGCTCTCTGATGCAGTGGGCCTGCTCCTGCAACTCCTTGCCCACAGCACTTCATCACAATGAGGAAAACAAAAAATTATAAATACTATATTTCTGGAGTAATAATGAAAACCTAGAAGTTGTATACCAGTCTTTTTAGGACCTACAGGCAGTTACAGCTGTAAACACTCTTGCCTATGCAACAAATGAAAAACTGTGATTGCTCTATGTTGTGTGTGAGCTTCTTGGTGAATTGGTTAGGATGTGCAGCTGTTATACACCTTGTTTATTTAGAAGCATATCATTCTTACCTTCTATTGGTTTATTTCATTGTCCTTTTTCACTTTTAACATACCTGTCTATGAAATTCTTATGAGGATTTTGTAAAAACAGAATCAAAATTTGTAACATTTTGTAAAAATTCTTATAAAAGTCCAGATTTTCAGAGTGCTGAGAATTCTTGATAGTCAAGTCAAGTCAAAGTCAAAATTTATTGTGGCTGAAGCCTTAACAGTACAAATGAAATAACATAATATCATAAGCTACCTACCATACATACATACATACCATAAGAAATATCAAAAATATATCAAAAATATCAAAATTATCAAACAAATTTTAATCACTACACATAAAAAGTGAATACAGTTGAGGGTAAGCACTAGGCATGGGCGAACAGATCGCGGTTCGTGTTCGGCCGTTCGGTTCGGCCGCGATCGGTTCGTGCGTTCGCGTTCGACCGTTCGGTTCGGCCGTGTTCGGTTCGTGTGTTCGTGTTCGGTCGTTTGGTCGTACCTCGCGTTCGTGTTCGCCCGTTCGGTTCGGCCGTTCGTGTGTCGGCCGTTCGTGTTCGGTTGTTCGGGCAGGTCGTACGTTCGTGTTCGGCCGTTCGGTTCGTTCGCCATCGGGTTGTGCGTTCGTGTTCGGTCGTTCGGTGTTCGGGTGGTTCGCGCGTTCGCGTTCGGCTGTTCGGCCCGAAAAAACCAATGTTTTTTAATATATAATTTTTTAAAAAAATTTTATTGAATTTTTTTATCAAATATTTATATCTCTACACTAATAACTAACTAACTACCTAACTAATAAATGTATTCTAAATGCTATGAATAACTCCAACAAAGCAAACCCTAAAGCTGAATCACAGAAAAAACAGTAAACTCACATCAGTAAACCTTAAACTAAACTACTCAAACAAAAATGTATCGACCTAATCCATCTATCTACCTATGAATTGAATATATGGGATGGGGGTTAGGGGGGCAATCACAAACAAGACAAGGAGGGGTACAAAACTGAAATGAAACCTAAATCAATCTATAAATTAATAATATATACTACTACTCTAATGAATCAAAAAAACAGGGGAAGGGAATGGGGAGGGAATATTCAATGGAGGGGGGAGGGAAGGAGGAAGATTGAAGATTGAACACAGGGAGGGATAAAAACAAAAAATAACAACTAAATCTATCAAAGCTAATGTAAATAAATGAGAATATGGGGGTAGATGGGTTGGATGGGTGAAATAGGAGGAGGATGGCAATGGATTGGGGAGCTGGAAAATGCTGGGTGAGGGAGCCTTCTGAAACGCCTGCTGCTCAGGAACAGTGACTAGCTCAGAAGGTATTGGGAAGGGGGGAGGCAGACAGTTTTGTTTCTTGCTGCGCCCGCCTCAAATCAGCCCCATTGGCTCCGTGCAGCCTAGCCCGTGGCCAATCATAGACTGCCAAGCCAGTGGTCTGAGGCGAAAAGAGATGGTGATTCATCAGGCTGGCTGCTACTCCAAGCCACTCTCCACCCTCCACCCCTGGTGCCTGGAAGTCTGCTCCTAGCTGAGTCAAATGACTTCCCCCTCCCTGCTACATTTGGCCTTCCAGTGACCTGACAGAAGACCATGTTTTAGCCACCCGAACACAACCGAACGCGATTCGAATTGAACGAACTGTTCGGCCATTTCGTAGTTCGGTGTTCGGTTCCGTTCGGTGTGTTCGGCCATTTCGTAGTTCGGTGTTCGGTTCGGTTCGGTGTGTTCGCCATTTCGGTGTTCGGTGTTCGGTGTTCGGTCCGTTCGGTGCGTTCGTGTTCGTGTTCGTGTTCGGTTGTCCGAACAGGCCGAGTTCAGGCCGAACACCGAACTACCGAACCGCGTTCGCCCATCCCTAGTAAGCACTTATAATACACTACACAGTGAAGAGAAGGGGGCTGAGGGCTAGGAAAGCCATTAGAGTTGTTTACTTAAGTGATTTTTTTAAACAGAAGGACTTGCATAGAGAAATTGGCTACCTGTTTTGATAGTTCCGTGTCCGTACCGCTAAACAATTTTTCAAGGATCCTACCTCAACGCCATTGTGGATACTGAGATGTAAAACAATTTAAGTACCTCACTCTCCACCTTTCGTACCTAGGACAGTCAAAGATTACATGCGCAAGAGTTTCTACTACACTGTGATTGCAAATTTGACAGATATGGTCACCAAAAGGGATCCCCCTTTATCTGCCTTCAAGGATCGCTGAGGGGAACAAATTAAGGTGAAACAACAATGTCAATGTTTGTATCGCCTGCCAGTCAATCCAGTTTGTTAGATAGTAGGAGACTTTATTTGGAGCCCTAATATTAAGAAAATTTGGCACTACATTCTGTGTGGCTATAGAAGCCTCCTCCAGTTGGCTCTCCTGGTTCATTACTCGTTTTGAATGAGATTGCGTGCCATTTTGAAATCCATTAGGTGTAGAGACTCTTTTGAGAAACCTAATTTATGCAGTTTATCCTCAACAATCAAGCCCCATGTATCAAATGGTTCGTTCTTCCAAATCTCTTTGACTAAGGAACTGGTTCCTATACGATGCAAAGACAATTTCAACCAGTATGACAATATTGCTATTTTCCCCTGGGACTTTAGAGACTATGATAGAATTTCAGCCCTTAACAAGACTTGAGGGGTACATTTCGGAACTCCTAGGATAGTGCAGAGAAACTTATTCTGCAGCTTGTCCAACTGGTTCACAAAATTGTTTCCCCAGATTGGGAAGGCATATAAAATGTTAGGAACAATTTTTGCCCTAAAGAGACGAAGGGCGGGTCCTACTAGTTTCCCCCCCTTCAAGAAATAATAACCTAGAACTACCTGGCTTACGCAAGAGGCCTGTTGGA
The DNA here is from genome assembly GCA_003113815.1 of Sphenodon punctatus. Taxonomy (NCBI): domain Eukaryota; kingdom Metazoa; phylum Chordata; class Lepidosauria; order Sphenodontia; family Sphenodontidae; genus Sphenodon; species Sphenodon punctatus. Next base: position 2,484,234 of record QEPC01008436.1, on the reverse strand, counting down.
ATATCGCCTCAAAGTGGAGTTTCCAGCTTAACAAGGCAGCTATGGTCACTCCAAAATATTTAAAGGAGGAGACTTGCTCAATCTCCTGTTGATTCATTAACCACCTGAGAATTCTAGTAGTGAAGTAGTAGGTAAGTAGTGAAGATTTATTTATTTATCTTTATTTATAATAAAATTTATATGCCACCCCCTTCTGCTAAAAACATCTCGGGGCAGCTAGCAACATACTAAAACAATTCAAAGCAGCAATAATATAATTTAAAACACTATTAAACCACAATATAAAAACATACCACCACCACCTCCCTAACCCAACCCACCCACCACCTCTCCCTCAGGAAAAGCATGGCAGAACAGCCAGGTCTTACATTGTCTACAGAAAGAGGGGAGGTCGGTAATCAGGCATACCTCCAATGGGAGGGAGATCCACAACCACAGCGTGGCCACAGAGAATGCCCTCCACAAGGTCGACACCCGAGAAACCCGGGGGACCTCGGAACACCTGGGGAGTAAGTCATGATTATCAACATCTTGTGTGAACAAAATCAATCCAAAGTCCACCAAGTCAAGCTTTCCCTGCTTGAAGACTGTATGTCGCCCCAACTTATATAAGTTTGCATGCTGCTGCTGTTAACAGGTTTTCTTTATTTTATTTATTTATTTATTCAGAGATTTGTATCCCACTCCCTCCAGCCCTACGGCAGCTCAGGGTGGCTCACAAGACATTTAAAACAATATATAAAAACAATACATAAAAAGGGATTACTAAAACAATAAAAATAACAACAAGGAGGTAAAACCACTGGTAAAAAACCCACCCTTATTCCTCCCCTCCCCCAAAGGCCCAAACGAACAGCCAGGTCTTACAGACCCGACGAAAGGTCAACAGGCTGGGAGCCAGGTGAGCTTCCTCTGGGAGGGCGTTCCACAGCCGTGGGGCAGCCACTGAGAATGCCCTCTCCATTGTGGACACACTGACCCAAGCAACATGTCCGTAGAACATGCCATCGCTGGGTGGGTGNCTCCAAGAAGGTGCCCCCGGTAGACTGTAGAGGTCACTTCATGGCCTGGGGAGTGAGGCGGTCTCTCAGATAGGAAGGGCCCAGCACCATGAATCAGACCCAGAATGCTATAGTGTGAGAGGGACTAGGGTTGTAGCGGGAAGGACCCACAGACCTGGCACTACACACACGCTCGACTCCCACTCAGCGAGGACTCCCAGGAGGGGGAGGTGCACACGCGGTTGCTTGCGCCGAAAAGTACCCCTCAGGTTGTAAGTTGGCCCAATGTCCTGACAAGGACGAGGCCGTGTCATCACAGGGGTGTGGCACTCAGCAAGCAGCATGTACAAGCTCCCCCACGTTCCACAGGGGGGTGAATCCCTGCTCGCACCCCACTCACCTCACTCATGCTGTGATGAATTAGCGCCCCACATGCCTGGAATACAAGTGGGGGAAGTGAAGCACCTTGGAGGGGGGAACGGGGAAAGAGGGCAGAGCCCCCACACCTGGGGAATGTGGAAGGGAGAAAAGGACAGGGGGATCACTAGACAGATGGGTTAGTGCTCGCCCTAACTACTCCTACCCAGCCGTCCGGTACCTTTCACTCTCACACACACTCACCGTTCACTCTACCATTCGTACTCTTTCCTTAGTCTCTAATCGCACAAACAGTTCCACAGAATCACCACAGCCAGCTTCACAGTTCCACTGATCGCCGGCACTGAAGATAATGGGGGCTTCCCTTAAATCTCCTTAGCTCCACCCCTTTTGTGCCCACAGGCGCGCGGAGTGGTGTAGCATCGGTTCTGGCCCCGCCCCTCTGTCCCGTGATGGTGCCAGGGTTACCACGGGTTCTTGGACTAGAGTTCCTATGTGGAGGGGAAGGGATGAATCGCCAGCGCCCCTCAGCGGTACGCCCCCGTTTCCCTCCTCGATGCTTGGTGGTGGCATTGCTGGCATCTGCCTTGGGGGTGTGCCAGTCTGGGGACCCGTCCTCCCCCTGATCCTACGGAGGCGCTGGTGTAGCTGCGTCTTGGTCCTGACATATAGGCAGGCAGTCTAGAACCCAGAGCACTCATGTAATGTGCTCCCTATGGCCCGTCCCCATCAGGAGACGGGCCGCCGCATTCTTCACCAGCTGCAGTTTCCAAGTCATCACCAAGGGCAGCCTCACATAGAGCACGTTGCAGTAATCCAGCCTTGAGATGATGAATGCATGAATGAGGGTGGTCAGGTCAGAGCTTGAGACATATGGCTGGATCCTCTGCACAAGATGTAATTGGCAAAAGGCTCCCACCACCGCCTCCACCTGATGATCCAGGGGTCTAACAGAACCCCCAAACTCCACACCTGCAGGGCCAGAGGGGGGTGGATCCCCTCAACAAGGGAGCCATCACCTCCACTGCCCTACCCACCAACATCACCTGTGTCTTATCAGGATTTAGCTTCAGTCTGCTCAGCCTCATCCAGTCACTCACTGCTAGCAAGCACTGGGAAAACACTGAGAGTCAACTGCAGGACCTGGGTTCATTGAAAAAGAGAGGTAAAGCTGGGTATCATTGGCATACTGGTGACAACACGCACCAAACCGTCTCACCACCTCACCCAGGGGTTGCATATAGATGTTAAATAAAAGTGGAGACAGAATCGAACCTTCCGGTACATCACATGCAAGATTCCGGGGGCCAGATGTTTCTTCTCCCAGCACCACCCACTGGTTTCTCCACGAGAGGAATGACCAGAGCCATCCTAAGACAGTCCCATCCACTCCCCCCAGGGTCCGCAACCGTCTCAAAAGCAACCAATGATCCACCATATCAGACGCTGCCGAGAGATCTAGTAGGACCAGAAGTGCTGAATGTCCTAAATCCATCTCTTGGCAGAGGTCGTCTACCAAGGCCAACAATGCAGTCTCAGTGCCATATCCTGGACGAAAACCTGATTGAAAATAATCCAGAAAACCGATGCCATCCAGATGGCCCTGGAGCTGCTGGACCACCACTCGTTCAATAACCTTCCCTAAAAAGGGAAAGTTAGAGACAAGTCAGTAGCTGGTGAGGGAATCAATGTCCAATGATGGTTTTTTGAGCAGGGGTCTCACCACCTCCTCCTTGAGGCAGTCCAGCACCCTGCCCTCCCGTAGGGAGGCACTAATCACTCCCACCAGCAATGGTCCCAAAGTCTCCCTGGAGACTTTCACCAACCAGGACGGGCATGGATCTAGTTCACAAAAGGTAGCCCTAACAGACCTCAGAACCCCCTTGGCATCGGCCAGCGTCACTTCCTGAAACTGATCCCACAAAAATGAACCAGATGGGGCATCCATAACCCTTGGCTCTCCTTCGTCTGCATCAATCCTGGCCCCGAAATCATGCTGGATTCTAGCGATCTTATCTGTGAAGTAGGTTACAAACTCCTCACAGCGGGCTTGGGAAGCCTCCCCCTCCAGGCAGAGGGAGGTCAGACTAGCCAGTCCCCTCACCACCCAGAAAAGCTCCACTGAATGTGACTTTGCAGCAGCTATGAGGGAAGAAAAGAATTCCTTCTTTGCTGTCCTCACAGCCACAGCATAGGACCACAAATGGGTCTGATGCTGCAGCCGATCGAATTCTAATGAATAGAACTAATATTGTAATGGATTATTTCTTGGGCATTTAAAATTGATGACCATCCTTCTGTGGGATTGAAAACTGTCCATGGTGACCCACTTATGAGTAAGAAAGAGAAGTCAGCGAATAATGGTAGCTATAAGATGATATAATGGTTATATGACAAAGTATGTAAATACTTAACTGGAAGTAAAGATTTCTGTTGTTGTTTTTTCAGTGAGAGCAGAGGCTTCTTCTTCCAAGCATGAAATTTTCACTATGGTTTTCCAAGTTTTTTCCCTCAGATTAATAAACACAAAGATAAAATGGGCACTTGCTGAATACTGGCAAGCAGGATTCAGTATTATTTTAGACAGGCTGTGTGGTTATTTACTGCTACTTTCTTCCAGCAATGATAAAACAGGAGAGATCCACTGGCTGAATACTAGGATATTAATAAACCATAGAAAGATTATATCATGGACAATGACTGCCCATTTATTAAGAATAATTTTCTCTCACTCTTCCACTTATTGTGTGTGCCATGCATTCTGTGTGTTGGCTTTCAAATCGTGGATTCATATTACTGTAGATAAAATATAATCCAATATCACTTTGTTTTTCTTTCTATTTATCTTATTTATAAAAGTAATAACTTATTTCTTATGGCAAGGATATTTTCTGTTTTGAAGGCTCTGAAGACATGTACAAATAGGAATGGTAGAGAAACCTTTTAAAGTAGAGACTTGTCATTAATCTCTTTTTTCCTTTCCCCTCTGTCACTATACATCTATATTAAAATAGGTGAACTTAGACAGTATCATGCGAATAAGAACCTGCATGCAAGATTTACTTTCAATTTGCATGGGTTCAAAGGGTAAGAGAAAATATCTCTTCTACTTCAAGATGATCCGTGTGTGTACAGCCATGATGTTCAGGCCTTCCTAAAGTCACAGTCCTCACTCTGCCAAGTGTAGAGTCCTGAGTGTATTCAAACATCATCTGAAGCAGCAGCAACTGATTATGATTATGCCATGCCTGGAGCTCAGGTCTGAAGTTGTTCCTTCATCATGTCTCTCGCCTGGCATAGTGTCACTGGATGGGGCAGGAAGGGGGCTGCACACACCTGGCTCTGGCTCTATCGAGGACCTGGTGATACAGACCACTTTATCATGTTACACGGTAGTGGGGGGAAATGTACCCGAAGGCAATTGTGGCTGTATTCTCAAAGGAATACAATAGCACGTAGGAATGCACTATTCCTCTTCTATGCCGTGAGAATACTCATGCATGACTGGGTCCCCCTAATGCAGCTTTTATTATCACGGGTGTTCGCATGGCATAAAAGTAGAATGTGCCAATTCCCAAGAGGATACAGCCGTGATTTCCCTCACAGATGTTTCCCTCCCTCCTGTGTAATGTGTAAAAGTGGTCTGAGTCAAGAGCCAGGAAATTGGGGGGAAATCAGGAGCCAGGGTTCTAGAGCTCAGTCAGGAAATTGATAAGGACCATTAAGCCTGGTAAGGGAGGGCCAAATAGAAGTTAGGGTAGTGTCAGGAGCAGGAAACTGGAGCCAAGTAGGTGCTGTGTCTTGCAGACAAAACCAGGTGGCTGTTGCAATCGCAGAGTGATTCCTGATACAGCCCACTAAGGCCCAGGATAGTCAGCCAATGGGGATCAAGATGGACAGAGCCATGGCTGTGCATGTTTGCTAGGATCAATCTGCTTAGCAGTGGAGACAGGAGCAAAGCCCACAGTGGTCAAAAAACCACAAAAAACCTAGAACATGCTGGACTCAGGCACCCTTCTATCCCCATTCCACCACCATAAGTAAGTAAAGTAAGTAAGAACATCTTTATTGTACTGGCTGATGCCTTGACAATTCAATCATGGAAAAAATAAAACAACAATAAAATCAAGAGAAAACAACAAAACCATATTAATTCCCTGCTACCTTCCTTCTCCGAGAAATTGCTACCAATGCAAATAGTGCAACTGCCTGGGTTACATGTTCCTTCTTATCTGCTAATATTTGTTGGCGTCAGGATCTGCTACTATCCAGCTCCGCCATCTTCAAAAGTCTTTGTCTCCAATGTCTCGGTTTTTCATAAGTGGAACAATCAAAGAGATAATGATCAATATCATTATCCTCCACCTGTCCTGAACCACAAATACATAGTCGTTCAGAACAAGGAATGCCCCTAAAGCGATCTAAAGTAACTTCAGTCCACATAGACTGTATTCTTAAGGCAGTAAAAGCCTTACGATAGACCACAATGGTAAGCCAACCTAAATAATTAGATCCTCCAACTGCGGTTAGACAATATTTATTAAAAGGTGACATTTTAAAATGTGCATTCCACCACTGTATCATTTACAGGATCAGGTGGATCAGGGCTTATGATACCATGTTCATGATTCATCACAATCCTTGTGTGAAGCACTACAGCTTCAGTTTGTGTCACAGGCATCTGCAGATCATTCCACATTGGGCACTTTCAATGCTGTGAACAGAGATGGGGATCCTATTTGATGCTTTCTTCATGGTGGCAGGTTTCCTCCACTCTTTGATCCCAACTCTTCGAGAAGGTGCAGAACGAGTTTCTGCGACGTCTCTTGCGGGCGGGAGTGGGTGTCCCTGGAGCAGTGGTTAGAGCTGAACTTGGTGTCGTATCTCTGGAAGTCAAGGTCAAGCTGGCATTTGCCAGATTTTGGCTAAGGCTGTTGACATTACCAGAGACTGCCATACTGGTTAAGTGCTTGGCGGAAGAGCTGCTAAATGCAAGTCCTTGTGCCTACCCTTGGATAACATATCTAGGTAACCTGATTAGAGAATCGGGTTTCTCAGTGGAATACTTCACTGGAAAAAGCCTTAAAGCCATAAAATCAGAGGTTTCTTGTAGATTACAGAATATGGCAAAGCAAGAGGATATGGCGAAGTTAGCTGGGTGGAAGGTTGCCCCCCCATTGGCCCAGGTAAAGGTCCTCTTTTGCTTTGAACCATATTTGGACCTATTTGCGAATCCTAGGTTGCATAGATATTTTACCCTGTTCCGTTTCCAACAGCTCCAGATAGCGGTTGTAGCAGGCCGCTATAATCAGGTCCCTTATGAGCATAGATGTTGCACTTGTTGTAGGGCTGAGATCGAGACAGTGCTTCATCTTGTGTTACACTGCCCATACTATACAATTCTAAGGGAGACCTGGCTTGCCCCCTTGCTACCTTGTGAGTCTACTGACGTACCCAAATTAAATCTAGAGTTTCTCTTAGTCTTACGGGACAAGGAGGCCTTAGTAGCCACCGCAACCTTTTTGACTCTGGTTAATAAAAGGAGGACATTTATTCGTAGCAAGTTGTGTAATGCTTAGGTATTTCCTATAAATCTAGTATGAAATGTCTTAAGACCTTTTCGCATATACTGGATTGAGGGGATCAAAGGAATTTTAGGTAAGAGGTCTCCCATAATCCGGGTATCTATTTTGATGGCATGTTAATTTTGCCAGATTATAGTTGGAAACCAATCGGAAATATTGGTTAAGGCCGTTAGTGATTTTGTAGATTACTTGTTCTATGGCCGATTCAGTATTTTACCTGAAACGATAATAGTATTGTTGTTAAATAATTACTATGTTGTTGTGTATATTTTATGTATTTTTCCCAAGGTACTGGAAGAAGCCAATGCTACAGTTGGATTGATTGATTATTGGCTAGATAGTTGTTATAATTTAATTCTTATGTTTTAATGTTATATTTTATGTGTTGTGTGTAAGGCTATGGCAAAAGCTAATGCCAAATAAATTATTCCATTCCACTGATCCCAACAATTGTGCCTTTGAAAGGGTCAAGACAATGTAGTTTCCTTTGACTTGGAGAAGGAAATGTTTAGTTCTATGGAGGAGAAGGTAGATCAAGTCCACACATCGTGCAAGTGCACTGAGTCCCTGTAGTGCTGATGCCTTAGAACAGGGGTAGGAAACTTCAGACTCAAGGGCCAAATGTCGCTCATGGTTAGTTTTTTATGTGATCCTTTTCCAGTTTCTGGATCTGGCCCTTGGATCCAATTTCTGCCTCCAACTGCTGAAAAACTGTGGTGAGAGGAAGGGAGCAGAGATGAGGGCATGCATACAAGGAAAGGGGACAGATGCATGGCAAAGATCCATGATCTGGATCCTCCTTTCCTTGAGGTCATCCCTTAAGCACCTCTGCCTTCAGCTTCTGTGCAGCCCTCGTAGCAGCCTGAACTAACTTTCAAAGTGGACCCCAGGAGGGAAAAGTTTCCCCACCCCTGCCTTAGAAGATCACGGACCTTTGCCTCTGAAGTACGGATTTTGTAAGCAATAGCTACCCATAGAAATTTCTCTGTAATGTTTCTAGAGCAGAGAAGGAGCTGCTGGCACCTGAGGAATATTAAATGTAATCTCGTGCTATTTATGTAGAGAGAAGTAGAAAATGATGCATGTTCCTCCCTGATCCTTTTCACGCCTACTAATTTACAGCTCCCCATAGTAGGGATGTGCGACCAGAATGCGGTTCGGACGTTCGGTTGTTCGGTTAGAAACCCGAGTTTGGGTTCGGTTGTTTGGGTCGACAGAGTTTAGTTCGGCCAAACTTGTCTGAACATTCGAAAATAGCGCTATCGATACCGATACCAAATTTGAAGGGGGGGAGTTTTGTATTGGTATAATTTGGCCCTGAAACAACTCTTGGTCTCCACCCCTGGTGCCAGGAAGTCTTCTCCTCAGCTGCCTCCCCCTTCCAGTCACGTTTTTCCCACCCAAAGTAACATTTTTCCTGGCCCTGAACTCATCCGAACTCACCCGAACATGACCAAACTGTTCGGCCATTTTCGAGTTTGGTTCAGACGTTCGGTTCGGACGTCCGAACAGACCCAGTTCGGTCTGAACATCCAAACAGCGTTCGCACATCCCTACCCCATAGGTGCAGATGGCTCTCCAGAGCTCAGGTGTAGGGGTGGGTGGGATGTATGACTGAGATTTGATTAAGTGGCCTTCTTTTCATATGGGGAAAAGGAGATACTTAAGACAATCAATGTAATATTTAGTAGAGTAAAGTGTGTGTGTGTGTGTGTGTGTGTGTGTGTGTGTGTGTGTGTGTGTGTGAGAGAGAGAGAGAGAGAGAGAGAGAGAGAGAGGTTGCTAAGTCATACTTCGGGGAGCTTCACCCTACTTCATCATTGGATTTACTGTCTTAAAATGAACTATTACTGAAAATTGAATTCAGATATTTGGACAAAATGTCAGTGACAATCATTTGAATTCCACTCCACCCCCAGTATTCTCTTTGCGTTAACTTTTTCCCATGGTCTTTTTAAGGAATTTTTTTTTTTCTTTTAATAAGGGGAAATACTCATCAGGATATTTTACATTTCTGCATCTATGTATACACAATTAGCTAGAATATCCATGACATTAATAATGCAAGGCCTAATTACATGTTAGGAAATTGATGTTACGTCTACAAGCTACGTTACTACACGGGCATTCTCAAGAGTATGGTTATTTGGATAACAATCTCTTGAGAATCCTAGGCTTTATGTTGCTTTGGATTTTTCACTGCTACGTAGCTTGCGAACTCATGTTTTCATGTGGTGAGGATGAATAATAAACTTGACTAGCTCATTAATAATGCCGTTTAGACACCTGTACAAATCTTTTTGTTTGGAAGAGTGATGGATCTTGTGCTTGTTAATATGTCTAGGCGTACATTTCTTAACCAGCCTACATTGACAAACATTTCTTTCTGCCTCTCGTTTTCTCATTAGAAAAATGAGAAACATGACTGTGTATAAATTAAAGTGAGTGTAAAAAGCATGGCAACCTTCTCATGCCTTCTAATTTTATGCTTTTTGACTATACTTTTCATCTTATTATCCAAGCGTGGTATGAAAACTTGGTTAACAATATTAGGTATATACCCCATTTTCTTTCATTATCAACCATTATTTTTTACACACTCCCAGAATACCTATAACTGGAGGATCTGAAATGTTTCATTGTGTCTGTACAAATAAAGGAACTTGGTTGCCATCAGGATATAAATGCAAAGATTTCTGTCTTATAAATGTATGATTCCAGTTGTCAGGCTTAGGGTGTAGTGAAATTGATCTCAGATTGAGTTTTTTTGTCTCTTTCATATTGATGAGTACCAAGCAGTCTGGGTATTTTCACATGAATGCAAGGGTGTACTGTTCACCCCCAGGATCAGATCCTGGGGTGCATCCCTGCATATGCCTGCTTGTAGTCCTGTCACGGTCGGGCTTAAATGGCCAGCGACTGCTGCAGCCCACGGTCCACCCATACAGCGCTCCCTCCCACACACCATAGAGTTGCTGGCAGAACGCCCAATACTCTAGGTTGCTGTCTGCAACACTATGGTAACCCCCAGCTGAGAGTGGAGCTGCAGCAGTCATCTGCCAAGCAGATGGACAACAACCCTGACACCTGTCGCCAGTGCCCCACGTTTAGGCTGCCTGCTCGGCAGACAGTGCTCCTGGATGTTCAGGAGCACTGCTGATGGGGCTGCCCCAGATCAGGCATAGGCTAAGGCTGTGCTCAGCCTGGGCTCTGCCTGCACATTTGGTGGGCTGTCTTTAAATGGAATACCCTCATATTGACTGGATGAATGTCTCCTCGAGAGCTAAAATTTCTAGATGTTATCAATGACTGCTTCCTGGAGCAGTTCATCCTGGAACCAACAAGCGAAGGAGACACTATGAATCTAGTCCTAAGTGTAGTGCAGGATTCAGTGCAAGGGTTAATGGTGCTGGAGCCATTGGGCAATAGTGATCATAATATAATCAAATCTGACATACTCACAGGAGGGAAAATGCCAAATAAAACCACTGCAGTAATATATAACTTTGGAAAGAGGAAACTATGTAAAAATGAGGAAACTAGTTAGAGGGAAAATTAAAGTAGCAGTTGCAAGAATTAAATGTCTACAGGTAGCATGGAGACTATTTAAAAATGCCACCTTGAAAGCTCAGAATAAATGTATTCCACAAATTTAAGAAGGTAGGAAGAGGACCAAATGCCGGCCTGTGTGGCTAAATGGGGAGGTGAATGAGGCTATTGGAGCCAAAAAGGCATCCTTTAAAAAATGGAGAATCCAAATGAGGTAACTAGAGAGGAGCATAAACTTTGCCAAAGTAGATGTAAAAACTAATAAGGCAGGACAAAAAGGAATTTGAGGAGCAACTTGCTAAAGATGCTAAAACTAATAATAAATCACTTTCAAGTACATCAGAAGCATGAAGCCTGCTCGAGAGTCAGTTGGACCGTTAGGTGACCAGGGAATGAAAGGGGTGCTTGGGGAGGAAAAGACATTGCAGAGAAGCTGAATGAGTTCTTTGCTTTGGACTTCATTGCAGAGAATGTTGGGGAGATACTTACTTTGTATGTGATGAATTGGAGATATAGGGTGTTTTCAGACACGACGCTAACCCAAGTTTAATCACACTTGAACATTTCTTATGCATGTTGCAGGGCTACATAGGGCACCAATACAACCCTTCAACATTTATATGAAATGTTCAAATGTGGTTAAACTGGGGTTAATGTCATGTCTGAAAATACCCATAGTATACCTGGATTTCCAGAAGGCATTTGATAAGGTTCCACATAAGATGCTTGAGAAAATAAAAAGTCATGGGATAGGAGGTAGTGTCTTACCATGGATCGGTAACTAGTTAAAGGATAGTAAGCAAAAATTAGGACTAAATGGTCAGTTTTCACAATGTAGAGATGTAAAAAGTGGTGTGTCCCAATGATCTGTATTGTGACTGGTGCTGTTTAATGTATTCATTAATGATCTGGAAAAGGACGTTAAGAGTGAGGTGATCAAATTTGCAGACGACACCAAGTTATTTAAGGTAGTTAAAACACGAGCAGACTGTGAAGAACTGCAACAGGATCTTACGAGACTGGGTGCCTGGGCATCTAAATGGCATATGATATTTAATGTGGACAAGTGCAAAGTGATGCACATAGAGAAAAATAACCCAAACTATGGATACACAATGCTGGGTGCTAAGTTGGAGTTACCACTCAGGAAAAGGATCTGGGAGTGATTGTGGACAATACACTGAAATCCTCAGCCGAGTGGGCGGCAGCAGTGAAAAAAGCAAACAGAATGTTAGCAGTTATTCGCAAAGGGATAGAGAATAATTCTGAGGGTGTCATAATGCCTCTATACAAATCAATGGTACGACTGTACCTGGAATATTGTGTGTAGTTCTGGTCACCCCATCTCTAAAAAGACATAGCTGTACTAAATAAGGTACAGAGAAGGGCAACGAGAATGATAACGGGTATGGAATGACTTCTGTACAAAGAGAGACTTGACAAGCTGGGTCTCTTCAGTTTTGAGACGACTGAGAGGGGACATGATAGAGGCGTATAAAATCTTGGGTGGTGTAGAATGAGTAGATAGGGAACAGTTATTTACCCTCTCAAATGGTACTAGAACTAGGGGTACACTCCATGAAACTAGCTGCTGGCAGATTTAAAACCAATAAAAGGAAGTACTTTTTCACTCAACGTATAATTAACTTATGGAATTTGTTGTCATTGTCAAGGCCAGTAGTATAGCTGGGTTTAACAAAGGACTGGATACGTTCTTGGAGAATAGGTCCATTAATGACTATTAACCAACTAGCTTATGGGATGAACTTCTTACTGTTGGGAGCTGGGAGTGAACGATGGGGAATGGATAGCCCATTGTGACCGTTGGTTCTTCTCCTATGCGATTGATATTGGCAACTGTCATAGAACAGAATGCTGTGGTTGATGGACCATTGGTCTGACTCAGTATGGCACTACTTATGTTCTTATGTACAGCCCACCCCGGGATGAGGCAGAGCAGAGGTATGGGTGCCGTTCATCTGAAGACACCCTATACATTTTATATAAGTGGATTGTGGAAAATTGAGAGAATCATGACTTTTCCACCTGTATGACAGTGATTTAATGACACTTTTACTGGCAAAATGTCAAATCTCCATTTAACATGAACTACTGAAATATGTAAAGCTTATAGAAAGTTAAAACTACAGAGATTTCTTATTCAAAGGATATTGATTTAACTTAATTTACTTTAATTTCTTTATGGTTAAAAGTTAAAAGTGATGAGTTCAGAAGAATGGAACATACTGCATAGCATTAAAATGTCAGTTTTTTTTTAATATAAGTAGGCTTGCTAAAGCCATAAGTTGTTTCATCATCTTATAATATCTGTTTCACTACAGAGTTTTTATAGGGCATGTAAAAACCATAGTATATTATAACAAACGGTAGAGGGATGTGACAGAAAAAACCCAACAAATCTTGTTTTAATTCAGGCAATAAAAAAAAAATCTACTTGGTGCATAGCATCTTCGTTAGTATTTAGATATGGCTTGCTAAACCATAGCAATAAAGTTACTAATAGTAAAGTTACAAAGATAAAGTCCTTCCCGGCAGGTAGATCTTAATGGGTGGTTCTGGGAGACTATACATCTTCTCCCAGGAATCTCCCGCGTGGGGTCCCGCAGGGTTCCATTCTGTCCCCCCTCTCATCCAATGTCTATGTGCAGCCATTGGGAGAGGTGGTTCGCTGTGATCAGTCTGCTGATGAAATGCAGCTATATCTGTCCTTTTCATCCGACCCAGGCCCTGCAGTCTTGGTGCTTTCCCATTGCTTGACAGCTGTGGTGTACTGGATGAGGTTGAGCCGATTGAAACTGAATCCCAACAAGGTGAGGTGATGATCATTGGCGGGTCAGGTGTCCTGTTTGAGGGGCTGTTACCTATTATTGATGGGTTTCTAGGGATGGGCAAACAGAACTGAGTTCGGAAATTTGGTTCAGTTCGGTTCGGAAATTCAGTTCGGTCGACCGAACTATTTGAGTCCGGTCCGAACTTTCGAACAAAGTTTGGAAATTCAAACCCCATTGAACTAAATGGAATATTATCTTTTGGGGATGGAAAAACAGAGCTGAGTTCAGAAATTTGGTTCGGTTCGGTTCGGTTCGGTTCGGTTCGAAAATCGAGTTCGGTTCGGTCAACCAAACTGGTCGAGTTCGGTCCGAACTCCGAACTTCCAAACCGTGTTCACCCAGTCCTACAGGTTTCGCCCAGTGTTGGCATCTCAGGTTAGGAGCCTGGGAGAGTGTCTGGATCTTCAGGCTTCAGCTGTGGCCAGGAGTGCATTCCACCAATTGCATCTAGTGAGGTGGCTCCACCCCTACATCTTGGACTCTGACCTGGCCACTGTCATCCATGCATTTGTCACCTCGAGGCTAGACTATTGTAATGCGCTCTATGTAGTGATGTAGACTATTGTAATGTGCCCATAGTGATGGTTCAGAAGCTGCAGCTAGGGCAGAATGCCATGGCCTGTCTGCTTACTTGGATAGGCTGCTGGGAGCAAATTATGCTGGTGCTCTGGACACTTTACTGGCTGCCAATAGTCTTCCAGGTCTGATTCAAGGTGCTGGTACTGACCTATAAATCCCTAAACAGTCTTGTCTCTACTTATCTGAGAGATCACCTCGCTTCCTCGGGTTCTGGGTGGCTTCTACAGTCATTGAACACTGCCTTCCTGTAGGTTCCCTGCTATAGACGGGTGGGGACCAACAGATGGGCATTCTCTGAAGCCACCCCGGTGTTGTGAAACTCTCTCCTGGTGGAAGTCCTCCTCAGCCCAAGCCTTTTTACATTCCGCCATCAGTGTAAGACCTGGGTCTTCCACCTGGCATTTGGTGGAGGGGAGGGTTAAATGGTGGGGTGGGAGGAGTTTTCTGAAGTTTTGTTCATGCCATTTGTACCTGTATTTTAATATTTTATGGCTTATTTATACATTTAAAGTACTGTTTATTTTTTTATTGTATTTTTATAATGTTCTGAGCCACCCCGAGCTGCCTGAGCATAGGAGGGGTGAAATAAAAAATGTATAAAATAATAATAAATAATAAAAATAGTAATAAGAATCTGTGACTATGGTAGGGTAAGCAATGCCACTTTTTCCAAGTAATCAGGAAACCTTACATTCTGGATTCGGTCCATTGTATCTCTATTGTCTTCAATGGAGTAGTGCCAATTTAAAGTTAAGAGAAATTAATATTAAATTCAGGTCCATGATTGTTTGCCTTTTTCAAAAGAAAATAAATAGCACAGACTGAAAATTAATACTTGATCATACTTTATTTATCTTTTCGGTTCCTTTTAGATTGCTTAAAGGGTATCTTTCCTGGTATCTTTTGCCAAATTTTAGTCCAAAATTATTAGACCTTCAGATTTCTGAGTGTGTATTGTGGCAAATTTTCTAAATAGGTGTTTGTCATTTTGAAACAACTTTGAACTATAACCTTTCAACCATGTTGCTGGTAAGTGGAACAAAGAGGCCCTTTTTAAATAAGCCGTGGCTGGAGGGAGGATGGGTGTGTGTGCGGCAGTGTGGGCATGCAGGGGGACTGTGTACACGGGCACACACCAAGGCCCTCCCCCCTCGACCCCCGCATCCCCACTCATGGAGCAATCTCTGTTTTGGCCAATTGCTTCATGAGTGGGTGATGGGTGGAGGTGGGTGTGCATGCGTGTTTTGCGGGAGCATGCACGTCCACCCACTCGCCGCAGCCATCTCACGGGTGGCACCCACTCATGCCCACACAGGAGACCTGCATGGGCATGAGTGGGTGTGTCTCATGTAAAAAGGGCCTATGTCAAGAGAACAACAGCTTGGCTAAAGCGTACTAATCGGCTGTTAATCCAGAAAACCTCATTATCAGAACACACTCTAAGTGACACTCTTTTTGGATACCTAGCATTTGTTGCTGCTTTCTTATTTACTGTGGTTTGTAGTTCAACAATGGGTTAGCAGACATAACATGAGCCCAGTTTGGCCCATGTTAGTCCGGTTGGGCCAGTGTCATTCCAGCCCGCCAGATATGGGCCTGGTTCAAAACCAGGTGGGGATAGTGGCTGGGCCAGAAATGTGGGCACAGGATGAAGTAGTCCCACTGTCTGCACCCAGAAGCCACCCAGCTGGGCCAGAGTGGGCAGAACTGGATGGAATTGTCTTTTCCTAGCGCCATCCTGACCCGGCATAGGGGGGTGCCATGACTGCGTGTTGTTGAGGGGGAGGGGGGCGTATGATGGAGGCAGCATGGTGACATGACCAGAGGGCTGCACGTCGCTCCCTGCCCCTCCTCCCTGGCCGGGTCTAACCACAGTGATGTGTGTTCCTGCAGCCAGAACTATCCCTGCAGGGGGTAGACCTCCCCACTCCCCAGGAGGGATGAAGGTGGTACCATCACTTCTGTTAACACCCAGTTTGTTGGAAGGAGCCATGCAATATGTTTTTGTGGTTTTTTTTTTGGTTTTTGGGAGTGTTGGCTTCTCTACCTGTATACATTTCCATTACAGAACTATTTTGACTAGTTTGGTCAGTTGCCTCATAAGGGCAAATTGCTAATAGCCTTCATCAGTTTGAAGGTAGCCTTTGACATTATCAATAAAGAGCAGTTATGGGAAAGGTTGGAGAGCACCAATACTGACTACAGATTGCTACTTTTATTTAGAGCTCTTTATGAGGCTACAGACTGTAGGATGTATGACAAGGCTGCCTTCTAGCACCCTTCCTATTTTAACAATCTTGTGACCAAGCTGAGAGAAAACAGTAATAAATATCATATTCTGTCTGTGGGCATTTTTACACACACCTTAAGGTTCCGGATTTTTCAATCTTCTGGGTTTACAAGTCCACAAGTAAGTTCTGGATGCATTTTTCACACACACACTGCCCTGAGGCAGTTCCTGGATGGATTCTTCACACAAACGCTGCCCTGAGGCAGCCTAAAGTAGCCGCAGTTGTAGACGTGAGGGGCTGCCATGGAAAACAAGTGACCACAGCTGCCTAGAGCAAAGCAGTTTATCAGAAGAACTTTTTACACACAAACGTCCTGGGAGAAGTTCTGTGCAGAAATTCAAACAGCCAGTTGTTTAAGATCTCGGTGAGTGATTTAGACACACAGAAAGTTCAGGATGTAACAGCAAACATGCAGGAGAAATGTGTGTGTAAAAACACCCTTTATTACACAGTTATTAACATCCCGATATGCCAAACATTAATTGAAATGATGAAGTTATTGCAAGCTTTCACCCAATATTTTATTTATTTAGTTAGTTATTTAGTTAGTTATTATTGTGCCCTATCCTTGAAGGCTCAAGGTGGCTAACAACATGATAAAACACACACACATAAAATACAAAAAATACACTCCCCAAACTACATAAAATGTGCATAAAACCTCTCAGATCTTAACCCTGCCTGTTAAATATCCTTATGGGGTGGGCCATGTCTCAGGTGGTAGAGTGCATGCTTTGCATGTATAAGATCTCACATTCAGTCCCTGGCATCTCCAATTCAGGATTTCTGGTAACATGCCTGGATGAGGCCTCTGCCGCGGATCCTGGAGGATCTCAGGCAGCACGTCTGGGTGAGGCCTCTTCCAGAGACCCTGGAGAGCTGGATTTGAAACCCTGCTGTCGTGTTGTGACAATACTGGTCTAAGATGGACCATTTAGTCAGACCGACTCAGTTAGGCAGCAACTTATATCTTATCTTAAAATGCCTGGCCAAATAAATAGGTCTTACACTGTCTCCAGAAGATGCCTCCGCACAGAGTAGGGCTTAGGCAAAACTCTAAGCGAAGGCAGAAGAATATTGGAAAAAGGAAAACTTCATCATCAACTACAAGAAGACAAAGATCATCGTCTTTGGTAGTTCTTAGAGGTGTGCACCATGGGCCCATGTAATTTTCTTTTCTTCATTTTTGTTATTTAAATCTGTTGTTTTCATTTTCATAAATATATAATTGTCGTTTTCGTTTTTCTTTTGTTTTCTTTTTCCATTGATTTCAATGGAAAACACATTTGTGGCTGTAACATTTTTGTTTTTTCACTATATTTGGCTGAAACGTGGAGTGACTATTCCTCCCATGGAAGGCATTATGTGTAACAAATTCCAAAAGGATTGAATAAAGGAATCCAATTTCAGAAGCAGATGAATTAATTTATTTTGCACAAATCTTTATATACATTCTTAGATGTAACTTCTTTGCCTCACATTTAATGTAGATGAAACTTGGCAAGTTTATGCCCCTTCCAATATTTATTTACTATCTCTGCCAACTTTCAGAAGGATTGGATAAAGGGGCCTGGTGGTATAGACAATTAACTTATAAATGTATGCCTGACTGTAACATCTTTGTAGTCCAACCAGTGTACATGAAATTTGGCAGAGATCTATATCACACTTTCACTATCATCTCTGCCAAATATCAGAAATATGTGATAAAGAGTCCCAATTTTATAAGCCTGCACAGCATATGCAGAGAAGGAGCCTATGCCAGGGATTCTCTTACGTGTCACTGTGATATAAGATCGGTTTGTGATGCCAATTGGCCACCAGAAATGTCAACCAAATATCCTCATTCTGTTCTGTGACCATCCCAACATCTCTCCCCCACATGTTACTGGGAAGTCAGAAGCATCTGTTCAGGAAAGAGCCCATAGAGATTCTCTTATGTCCTCTGTCACAGTGCTGCAGGATGTGATTGTAATGATAATTGGGCAGCCTGGATGTGTAAACCATGTCTCCTGGTTGTTGGGATGCTATCCCCAAAGTTCCAGTTATGTTCCTTCTATGCCTATCTGAGGGCCGCCCCCTGTGCCCACCTCGAAGCCACTACTGATTGGTCCTGTAAAGCTAGAAGCATCCAGTAATTAGTCAATGAATGTGTCTGTCCGTCTTTTGGGTTGCTACACATCCTCCCTCCTACATCCTCTCTCCCCCTGCCATGCCAGGTGCCTGCCTCTGACTGGCACTGCATGTGCTGCTATTTATCTGAATAATGGTCTTCAAGGGGACAACTTCAATTGCTTGTAAAATTGGTTCCCTTTATCAAATTGGGCAGTAAGTTGTCAGAGGTACCAGGGATGGTATGTGATAAATTCCTGCCAAATAACTTGTAAGCAGGATAGAATATACAAATGTTACAGCTGGAAATGTATTTTCAACTTAATGTTTTATAACATCAGGACCCTTCATCCAATCTTTCTGAGATGTTGTAGATGTGTTAAGCTTGTGGAGGGACATAATATTCATAGGTTTCATGCAAATTGCTTCTAAAATCACTTTCCATTATTGAATCATTTCAAAATATGGTACACTTAATGCCCTTCATTGGGAGTACATGCATCCCCAAATTCCTTACAATTGAATAAGAAACAAAAAAGGTATAGCCAGAAATATGTGTTTCAGTTTTTTCCCTTTATTTCAAAAACAAAATGTCGTTTTCATTTCTATTTTTGTTATTATTTTTTGTCATTTTCATTATTGCAATAACACTAATGAAGTTACAATAGTAAGTTAAAAAAGTTCCAAGACAAGCTGCTCTAGGAAGCAGTCATTTATGGTGTATAGGAACTTGATTTCTGCAACACATCCCAAGGAGACATTTGTTTCTCAGTCAACGTGGAGGTAGTTAAAATTACCCATCATCCACCTGGTTACACTTGCAAAAACTATTTTTTTTACTGTGCAGTGACAGCTCAGCAGGAATTACTAAAATAGGTTTATTTGTACAACCTGCAGGAAAGCTGAGGAAGAGAGGTTAATTTGAACTACATTTATAACCCCTTAGTGGGGGAAATGTGTTTATTATTCTTAAATGGCCTGATGTAAATTGTTATGATTGTTGATTATTTAAGTTCTCTGACTGTTGATGACAAAATGAACTTGAGAAATCATAGCCTGTGTCTACAAAATATTGGGTTTTTTTGTACTTTTAATCTTATTTTCAATTTGGTATGGCTGATCTGCCTTTGTTCATATTGTGCATGATAGACAAAAGCTAATGCTTTAATAAAATAAACTTTGACATTTGAATGTATATCTTCTATCAGTGTGTGAAAAATAAATGCCATAGGCCCAATATGCCCCTCACAGCAGCTATAGTCTCTAGCTCCTGGTTCCCTTTCTTAATTTTAAGGGGATCTGGCACAGCCAGCTCTCTGGAACTGGCTTATAAATCATGTGGACTAGAATGGGAGCTAGAGAGTGAGAAGAGCTGAAGTGGGGTTTATGTCATATCAGATAAAGGTATCTTATCTCCGGTGTTCCAGCAGTTGCAGCAGAACAGTTAGTGGAAGGCACCAGGTACTGGACTCAAGGATGTCAGCCTATGAACCTGATGTAGGAGATAGTGGAGGGGAAAAGAGAATCCTGCAAGGAGCTATTCCCCAAGGAGAAGAGTGGGAGTGAAACAGATTGGAGAACAAAGCAGTTGTACTCAACTATGTAGCCAGCTAACAGGACAATCCTTCACTATTAAAGTCAAGTAACATGCACAGTGCTATATAAGCAGCATGTTTTTTCTCCTAATGGTATTAAGCAGGTGATCATAATTTTATACTGTCTCTCAAAAATCTGTAAGAAGATCCTATCTCCCCCTTGCATTTCCTATTGTATGTATTGACTAATCTTGCGGTGTGCCCCCCCCCTACCCCCGCATTTAAAGGTTTTGTGGTCTCTGATTTTGTTACCACTTTATCAAACATGCCTTTTATCGGTACTTTGTAATTCAGTAGATCTCCAGTAGTTTTTAACATGAAACAAAATACATTTCTGGCAATGTATGAACGTGCTGGGCTGAAGACTCAGGGTATTAACATACGTGATGGCAGAGAATCGCCATCACAAGCTGATCCGGACCGGGAAGCTGCTTGCTTCCCAGTCAGGATCAGGTCCGGCTACAGAACAAAAGTTCACATGGCTGGGTCTTGGGGGGCAGGGAGTCTCTTATGCTGCGCACAGCCCACCTCCCACCAATGACGGTCAATGATGGCCGCTATCAGTGCCCTTCATGGGGGCCACTCTGGAATGGGTTGGGAACAGTGGGCTATCACACATGATGACCCACTGTAGCCCCATCAGGCAGGCCATTCCCTGGGTGTGTTGGCATCTAGCATGGGCTATGACTCTAGAGGCAGCCCAGTGAGCCACCAACACGCCTGGGGAAAATCTTAACAAACGTGATGGTGGCCTGCAGGCCAAATAGAGTCCAAGCAGGCTACTGTCATGTTTGTTAATGCCCTAAGACAGGTCCCTTTGGCAACTTTGGAAATACAAGCCAACATAGCTTCAGGAGAAAATGATTCATTCATTCATTCATTCATACATACATACATACATACATACATACATGAATTTGCAAGAGCCTTAACTCTTCTTATAAACCAGAGGTTTTTTGATTATGGAATATAGTATATTGATTATATGTCCTTCTCAAACCTCTGAATGCAACTTCACAAATACAGATTTCCCAACAATTTCAACTGGAGTTGAATTTGGCCATATGTTTCCGGACTTGTAATTTGTTTCTGTTCATCTTTTAAGTTTGCATTCACAAATGTTTAAAAGGAAGTGCAGTTAAATAGTACCAAATTAGTTGCGTGAGCAACTTCAGAGAAGGGGGGGGGAGGAGAATCTCTGCTATTTTCCCAGGAAAGGATGTTTGCTGTTGCTTCAGGGTTCATCTATTCCATTCTGTAGATCAAGTGAAAGCATATATGTTTTACCATTCCGAACAAAGGACTCGTGTTATGCTCAGCATGTCTCATGTGATTCTTCTGAATTGCTGAGTCACTAATCAATGTTACGCTCTGCAGTCTACAATCTAATAAGTCCAATTGAAAATGCTTTGATCCATGTTCTGCTACCCAGTCTTCACTTGGGAGCTGAGTGGATAGTGAGTGCTTTGCCAGTCTTTCCCCTATCCCTGGTGCATGCCTTTTTGAACTAGGCAGGAATCTTACTTAACTCGCTAATAAAGAATGTTGTAGGTAATTGTCCCTTGAGCACACACACACCCCCTTTTTAATCCTTTGTCAGGGGCTTTTGCACACTCTAGGAAGAGAGTCTGATCACTAAAAATGTTTAGCCTTTTTGGAGGATTATGATTGTGATTTGCAGCATTTCAAGGAACAGTTACACAGAAGATCCCCTCTCCCCCTTTTGCAGAATACACTGCAGCCCTACTGTGATGCTATTGTTGTACAAGGAAGTCAAATAGTTTTTAATTGCAGGCACATGAGAAATAGAATGTCTAAAAGCCACTAATAATGTGGGTTATCATATGAAAACTAGAATCTCTCTTTTTCTGTCCTTACCTCCAAATGATTACACTGCCTGAAACCCAAGATATAGGTAAGGATAAAAACAAAAACAAAACATTACTTCAAGTATTGTATTTTATGGCCCTGGAAGTGGAAGGTTAATACCAGTGGGAAAAGAGAGCTTCCTAATTTCAAAAGGGACTGACATATACCACTGCGTTATGAGACTTTAAATTTGTGATATACTTTAATATAAGGAAAGTTATTTCAGTTACCTTGGCAATTTGTATGACTCCCTTTGATCCATGTACAGTTGGGCTCCAGGTAACTAGGGCATCTGTCATTTTAAGTCAACGGATGTGAAAAATAGAAGTGTGATGTATATAGAACACCTGATTATGTGGTATGATATAAATGTTTTCTCTCTGAATGTATGAACTCTGTTGGCAAATGGTATCATGTGGATGTTTAAAATGATTTTGTTTAAAATCAGTTTGGGCCTACCTGAAACAGGTCAGTCTCAGTCAGGTTGATATACAAGGGAACCTTTTTCATTTCGGACGATCCACATTCAGAGTTTTCCTTCAATGGGAAATCTTCATGTCTTGACCCTAGTGGCCATATTTAATACAAAGGATTTGGGGAAAAGTTTGGTGGGCACAGCAACTAAACCAAACAGGAAAAATCTGCCATAAGTGCTCCATATAGAAAAACATATAGGAATACAGGCAGTTCCAGAAATGAGGGGGTGAAACTCATGGCTGTCTCTGAATTTATCATCACCACTGGTTCAGTTGTCCAATAATCTGCAAGCAGAGTGGAAGTGTAGAATCTGGAGGCAGTCAGGTAAGTGGGGGTTTATGACACAGAGGCAAGAAGGGCCATGTTGCACCAAATACAAAGTCTAAATCTTAGAGGAGAGTGGTTTCTACAGCTGCTTTACCACAGAAGAGATGGAATTCTCCTCTCCAACCTTTGTCCTAGTCCACCCACCGTCCCCATGCTACCAAATGTCACACTTTGGTCAGGACATTCTCAGATTCAGAATACCTGTCCTGGTGTTCCAAAGAATTTTCTAAAATCACAATTTTGTTCCAATTTCAAATGTTATATTCTGCATGAAAGCTACCAAATGTTCCAGTTTGGGCAAGACCTGGGATAGGGAGTCATAGAGTCTTACATTAAACCAGGAAGTAATTGCCTCTGAATCCATGTAGGGGGAGATCCTATTCCATCAGTGTGTTTGGCCCTGATTGATTGATCTGAACATTTGAATTTTGTCTTCAGCAGAGCACTAGTCTAACATTAAATTAGCACACAAGCAAAAGTATCTCGTGCTACTTTTTGAAAAAAGCAAGTAGCTTCAGTCTTCCAAATTGTATTTCCAAGTTTTCATAATTAGCATGGCATGTGAAGCCTCAGTATGTAATTAAGCATGACAGTGGCTAGGAGGATTGAGCAATGGGAGAGAGTATCTGCAATGTAAATGACTTGTAGAAATCCCCAAGAAATGAAGAAGTCTTTTGTAATATTTCTGTTTTTGAAATCTATTTCCATGAACATAAACCTCTCTTTAAAATGAACACAGGCTTTCTCTAGAATGAATGTGTTTCTGTATGTGTGTGTATTTTGAGAGTGTTGTTGTACATTGCTGTAGGAAACACAACAGTGCAAATGAAATGTTCCAATGATTTTGTGTGTAATCTGACAAGTGTTTAAGTTACTGCCAGCCTGGGGGCTCCAGTCTTTTATATCTGTAGTCCCATTTCTGTAGGTATTGTAGGAGCTGTTATAAATCATAATTTTTTCTTTGCAGTATTCCAGTATTAAACGGTATTCATATTGCTGCTAGAGCTTTTTCAAACATTTCATTCTCTCATGCATTATGTTATAGCCTACAGTAATCCCATTTTGAGATAGCGTAAAAACATTTGTTTCTGGGAAATAGTAGGAGAATTTTCAACCCAGAGAAGATTTTTGTTTTGTAAGTATATATAGTTCATAGATGCCAGAGTAGGCGTTTCCAGGACATGTGCAGGTGCGGAGTCCCAATCTGATCCAGTCAGGAGCACAGACGGGTATAGTGAAACAGGCACAAGTCAGAAACAGGACATGAGAAGCTCAGGAACAAGCACAAGGTCAGGATCAGGGCAGGAACAAGAGTGAACAGGAAAAGCCATTATGACAGGCATCTCCAAGGCTAAGGCTGAAACGAGAAATAACTTTTCTTGAAAAAATTGCACAAGAATCAAAAACTGTTACCGAGATCTTTGGATGATCATGATAATGGTTAAATATCTAGGTCAAGATTTTTTCTTGATATACCATTTGCCGTTTACCATTTACCACAGAAACCGAAAGTGATGGCGTTCTTCATAGTCTCCTGTGACTGCTGGGTGACCTTATAGTCTGGCAAGGGACCAATCAGAAGACTTGGGGATGTGGACTACCCAGCACAGAGATGACTACAATGAATAATTCTGGGTTGGAGGCAAGCTGCAGCAGTGCCTCCATGGATAGGCCACTGTGTTAAGGCTTGGGGTGAAATTTGATCACAATTTTTCTCACAATTCTTGCTGAGAATGGTTATCAACTTGGTTTTTGTAACAACTGATAATCGAGAAAATCCCAGTTTTCAACACTTTCTCAATCAAGAATTTTTCTCAATATCCCATTTACTGTTACTATGTACCATTTCTGTTTACCATGTACTGTATTCATCCTGGTAATGCGGATGTGCAAAATGGCTGCCCTTTTCCAAAAAAGCAGTGACACTGCTGGCCTGGCACCAGCTTGGAAGGGGGCTGTGCATAACAGCTGTAGCAGTCATTTTGGTATGCACATTACTGGGAAAAATGCAGTACACAGTAAATGGTAACAGTAAATGGTAAACGGCAAATGGTATATCAAGAAAAAATCTTGACCCAGATATTTAACCATTATCGTGATCATCCAAAGATCTCGGTAACAGTTTTTGATTCTTGTGCGATTTTTGCAAGAAAAGTTATTTCTCGTTTCAGCCTTAGCCTTGGAGATGCCTGTCATAATGCCTCTATATAAATCAATGGTGCGACTGCACCTCAAATATTATGTGCAGTTCTGGTCGTCCCATCTCAAAAAAAGACATAGCTGAACTGGAAAAGGTACAGAGAAGGGTCACAAAAATCATCAAGGCATGGAAGCGCTTCCGAATGAGGAGAGTTTTGGTAGGTTGGGGCGCTTCAGTTTGGAGAAGTGACGACTGAGAGGAGATATGATAGATGTCTATAAAATCATGAGTGGGAAGGAACTAATAAACAAGGAGCCGTTATTTACCCTTTCAGCTACTACTAGAACTCGGGGACACTCCATGAAACCCATGGGTGGCAAGTTTAAAAAAAATAAAAGAAATTCCCCTTCCGAATAATTCCTAGCATTCTGTTTGCTCTTTTGACTGCTGCTGCACACTGCGCTGTGGATTTCATTGTATTGTCCACAACCACCCCCAGATTATTTTATTGAGTGATAACTCCTAGTTTATTACCCAACGTTGTGTGCGCATAGTTTGGATTATTTTTTCCTGCGTGCATCACTTTGCACTTGTCCACATTAAATCTCATTTGCCATTTAGATGCCCAGGCACCCAGTGTCGTAAGGTCCCGTTGCAGTTCCCCACAGTCTGCTCGTGTTTTAACTACCTTGAATAACTTGGTGCCATCTGCAAATTTGATCACCTCACTCTTAAAACCCTTTTCCAAATCATTAATGAATATATTAAACAGCACCAGTCCCAATACAGATCCCTGAGGCACACTACTTTTTTCATCTCTCCATTGTGAAAACTGACCATTTAGTCCTACCCTTTGCTTTCTATCTTTTAACCAGTTTCTGATCCATAGTAAGACACTATCTCCTATCCCATGACTTTTTAATTTTCTCAAGAGTCTCTCATGAGGGAC